>VXBH01007437.1:605357-618593 GCA_013400035.1 Rynchops niger
CAAAAAAAACACCCAAAAACCCAAAACCACCTTAAATTGGATTTTTTTCCTGACCTTTTTCCAGGGATGATATTGCACTCTTATACATTGGTGTAACCATGGCTATAATCGCTGGAAGGGGCGAGTGACACTTCAGTAGTCGTACTCTTCTTTTTGCTTATAAGGTCTAGTCAAGATAATTTTGAAAAATTATGTTTAGCTTTTTTTAGTTATAATGTTTCTATTATGCTCTCTAAGCAGAACACTTATGTAATACTCTAAGACACTGATGTACATTCATCAGGCAATAGAAAAGAAGGGAAAAAGGCAATGAATACCAGCTGTCAGGAATGTCACGAGTCCTGTTTACCTCATAAACACATTGTCCAAAATTGTGAGGTGCGACTTGTCCATCTCTTATTAAACCTCAAGTACCCTTTTCTTCTCTGTGTACTCTGTCAAACGCCTGTAGACCCTTTTGCATTCATGGGGCAATTTGCCCATATTGAACAGGTCCTGTTGAGGAAAAAGAAAGATTGCCAGTAATGCGGATGTTATTTCTCACGCTCATCTGTGGAGGATGATGTTATTTTCTGAGTATGAGTAAATTTTATGTCATGAAGCTGATGGAAGCTCAGTCTTTAAAATGCTTTGTCAAAGTTACCTTTTCTTGATTGAATTACTAGTAGCTAAGGTAAATGAAATGGATTGGTAATGAAACTAAAGGCACAATTTTTTAAGTAAGGTGCCTGCTTTTCAGAGAATGCTTCTAAGAATCTGAAGTGAAAATATACAACTCTCTGTCAGTATTCTCGTCAGGCCTCTTAATTGCAGTGATTATACGTTTCCTCAGTCATTTTTGAACCAAGTTTATCACAACGCTAATGTTACCTCAGTGTTTAGTTTCTTGACTTTTTATTTCAGGAAAGTACAAAAATAAATTATAATAAATATCTTTCACTTTAAGCTGTTTCAAACTTTACCCAATCTGTTTCCATTTCTGCCTCATTAATTTTTGGCATATGTTTTAAAATCCATTGTCAAAAATATATTGGACCCTAGGGGGCTTTTACCCATTTTCCTCTGTATTTCCCTAATGGTAGCAGGCTCTCATAAAAAGTGCAGTATCGAGTTTCGAATGGCTGATTAAACAATGATATTTAGAAGCAATAGATAAATAATAGACAAATTGTCCATTAATAGCACGCAACTTTGCTATATTAATTTTTCTGATTTTTTTAATGTTGAGTGCAGAGCTTGCCATTTTAAATTTAGTTATTCATAACCTGGATCATTTGGGTGTCTTGCTTATCTCATAGTAATTGACTAAGTTTGTCTTTAGGGATGACATGTTTATAAATATTAGTAACTGCTGTATGCTTTCCGCTCAGGCCTCTTTGGAACTGTATAAGGTTTCTATTTGAATCAAGGAAAAAGTATGATGATAAAGAGATAATTCTGACTTAAACAGTGATGACTTCTTCATACATATGCAGATCTTCTGCTTCATTGTGACGCTGCTTTTGGTTTTTCCACATTGGAAAAATACAACAATTTAAGTTTGTCAGGCTTTAAAATGCTGGAAAATCATTTAACATTGGCTAAAGTATAGTTCAAAATTATCTTGAGAACAACACTTCCCCTGTTCGTACACGCTCTCAATTAAGTTAGGTCTTTCTATTCTGCTTTTAATATTGGAATAAAAAAATCATAGGCCAAGTATCCTTGAATGCCAGAAAAAGGAGTGCTCTGCTACTGAAGCACCTAGAACTTCAGGGAGGCAATTTGGGAGCCTTGTACAACCTCGACTAGCTTGCCTTAATGATGCAAAGGCTGTGACAATGCTGCCTGATGCCTGTTGGGTGGTGCGTGCCTGCCACTTCTGCTGCTTTTCCCACTGAACCCCACTTGCGGCTTCTATATCCAGCAAATTAAAGGTATTATAGAGCAGGTTGACTGCAGCTGGCTATGGTGTGCCACAGGAGGAATCCGAAGATGCTCATTCAAAACGGCTTTATGTTTTTACAGTACCAACTGGTGCACATTCAGAATATAGAGATATCTCTATTTACACAGTAGTCTTATAAGGTGGTTGTCCAGGAGCACCAATGTTTGCATTGTACTGAAATCCTGCGGGTTCTGACAAATCTTCTGATGCTGGACTTCTGATGGACTTTTTACTGATGGATTAAAACATTTTTTTGGTTTAATTCATTTTCAACAAGTATTAGTTTAGCTATATACTTGCATGTTTGGTCCCCTTCAGCTTTATTTCTACAACAGTCAGTGTCAGGAGGATGGGGCCAGGCTCTTTTCAGTAGTGCCCGGGGACAGGACAAGAGGTAACGGGCACAAACTTGAGCATAGGAGGTTCCACCTAAACACAAGGAGGAACTTCTTTACTTTGAGGGTGGCAGAGCCCTGGCACAGGCTGCCCAGGGAGGTGGTGGAGTCTCCGTCTCTGGAGACATTCAAAACCCTCCTGGACGCGTTCCTGTGCCACCTGCTGTGGGTGACCCTGCTCTGGCAGGGGGTTGGACTAGATGGTCTCCAGAGGTCCCTTCCAACCCTACCATTCTGTGATTCTGCGCTCAAAACAGTTCCAAAAGTCTCTGCCCAGGGTTTTTTGGAGAGGGAAAGAATGTAGACTAGATGAATTTGGAAAAATATTTTTTTTTTTTTTTTTTAAAGATATGCTTTGCTCTGGGAATAGGTGAAGAGGGGAACACTTAAAGGAATTGCTTCCCAGAAGTAGAACAACTTAGTGTAAGAGATTTTGGAGAGTTTTGCTGAAATGTTTTTATTCCGGGAAGAAATTCTCTCAGAATGAACCATCATCTGTGTATCGGTGCGTGCATGTGTACATGTAGCTTTTATAGTGAAATGTTAACTGGTTCCAATGCATTCCAGTGTGAAGGGCCTACTTTTGCCTCTGGCATATGTAGTAACCTGTATGTAATGGCAGTTTGTTGTTGTTACATTATATTCATTATGCTTTTTAGTCAGAAGTCTGGGGAAGCCTTCCATCAAGCTCACATTTTAGAATCTCGCAGTGTTATTTCTTACCTATATATAGCTCAAAATACAGTAACCTTTTCTTTAAAAACAAATGACTCTTGTCGGTTCTGGTAAATAAGGAAGACTAGTTGTTACATTCTGTTTGCAGCTATTTCCGTGTTTAGTCGTGGTTTTGCTAGAGTTACAAGAACTTTTCCTAATGTGATATGAAACAAGGGCATTATGTCTGGTTTCTGCAGTGTTACAAGAGTGCTCTGATCTTCTGAAAGAAATGGATCACTCTGGACCTCATCTTGCACTCATTGCAATAGTGCTGCTGCTATCTTTAAATGATGTGACCCATGACCGTAGTTACAGTCTAACTCTTTCTTTTAAGAACTTCTTTTTTTTTTATTTCAGTCACTTTTAGCTCTTCATTTCTTGTATTTCAGTGGAGGGGCACAGCTGATTGATTTGGTGTAATACATGACCTCCTGCCCTCTGAGAAGTCGGTGAATTCTTCGTTGTTGAAGCTTTACTAAGAGATATTTACAGGGCTCATTTTAAATCTAAATTTGATTCTGTTAGCAGTCATCTCTGTGTGACAGTTTCATTTACTTCACATGCTAATCTGTCAGATAACATGGCATCTCTCGCTGCCCCCAAATTTGCAGCATTCCTTTATTAGCTTTACGTTGCAACAAATACAAAAATAGATTCACCTTAATGCTAAACCTTGCCTCTGTACATTTCAGCGTCTGTACAGCTACTGATGGTTTGGGGTGATAGCATTCTTTTAAGAGGTCTGTAATCTCTGGAAGTAATTATCATTTAGTGATTCAGGAACAATTTGGTTAAATGTTCTCCAACATTTAAAATGATCTTCTGGTTTTGTGCCATGCATAATGTGGTTTGCATGAAAACAACACCTGCATATCTTTGTGAGCAGTTTTTCAGAGTTTACACATCATTCTTCCTGTGCTGCATTGAAAACAACGTTCAGTGATTTCACAGGAGTCGTGAGAATAGCAGATTTGATGTCTGTTACTCTTCAAGCACTTTAAAGCACTCATAATTCCTATTGATAGATATGAAAGTGTTTTGTAAAGGAATCAAATGCCAAAACTGATCAGACATTTCTTATTGACCTATTTACCTATTTTCTATTGATGGGTGGAGGGTGATGATATGTGTGGGGTTTGGTTGGAGTTTTTTTTTTTTTTGTGGGAATGAAAAAATACTTATTTTTCTTTTAGGTTGATGTAACCTTTTTCTCCCAAGTCTTACAATGAGGTACTGTTTCTAGAACGCAGAATTGCTCTAAGTGAGCTGTGCAGATTCGTTCCCTGTTTGTTGCACATCACTGTGATGTTTTGCAAGTTGAAATGTGTGGTATTTGGTGGCAGATGTGCTACATCTCAGGAGATCAGACCCTCTATTAGGTTGGATGGGAATGTGAGGTGTTTAAAATCTCCTTCAAAGAGCAGTGCAGTGGATTGTGTAAATATTTTCCCATCCCCAAGACAGGAGACCAAATCATAGGAGAGGCGAATTTCCTGCTGTTTTGCAGTAAAACATTAGTTGACCTAGGACAAAAGTCAAACCCCTTTAATCCCAACCAAGTGTCCTACTGACAATTCTCCTGTCTCGTAGCATCAGGCAGGAGAATCATAGTGTAGATTTCCATTTGGAACACAAGTTGGCTAAATAAGCAATCATAAATTTTGGAAAAACTTGTCCTTCATTTCTCTCAGAACCTGACTAGTGGGATGTATGAGTCATTGGAAAACAGTGATAGAGAAGTGATTAATATTGATAACTATTTGGCTGCTGATACCTGAGACATTCCGATGCCTCTTAGCAATACCGATGCTGGAAACTATTTTGAAATTAAAATTGTTATAATTAAATTACTTTAAATTGATTGTTTTTTACCTGACAACATTGTGCATGGCTCCAAAGAAAACATAACTTAATGATGCGTCTGTAGAATTTTTTCTTTTACAAACTAGTAAAAATAACATAGTTGCACATAGCAATGAAATGCAACTGCTTCTGCCATTATTTTCATTCTGCCAGACCTACTGAATATTTGGCACTGTTGTTCTTGCCTTGTAGTTGTTTGTTTAGGATTGGGAAGAGGTTTGGAATTACTCATGATATTTGAGAGGATGATAAAAGTTAATTTGAGAAAGATACTCACAGTTGTGTCTTCTACCAGTGGCGTGACATCTGGTGTCACTGAGATGTTAATATTTTAGATTTTTGGTTTATTTTGTGTGTGCGTGCGCGTGGCTTAATGCTGGTAGTTGGTACAGAGGTTATTTCTCTGCAGACTCACACTGTGCAAAAGCATTCCTGGTATCCATTTTAGGCGTCATGATGAACTTGTTACATGTAAGACAATACAGAGTCAGACCCGATGATGATCTCCGATATCTCCATCTAGTACTAGTTCTTAATTCAGAGATAAAGAGTAGAAGTGTAGGGGAGAATGCAAACACCTAGTTAATATACTATATAGTTGACTGACTATATGTACATTCTCGTTATGTACTATGTTCCTCTTGAAATGTATAAATTGTAAAGCAACAAAGGATAGAACTAAGGGAGGGAGTGGGATGTTCGTCATTGACGTCGGTAGAGCAGAATCTGATAGTAGGAGACTTTATGAAAAACTAAGTCACATAGTAGCTTTCAAAATGTGAGAACACACTTTATGACCTGTCGTGCTGGACAGATATAACTAAATAGATAGCACAGACCTACAGCTTTTGTGTGCTGGCAATCATCAGGATTTCTCACACAAATGAAATTTTCCTCAGCTCTGGTAGCTACAAAATACTATATAATAATGATGTGCAAGACCTTGTGACCTGATGAAAACGATTAATCTCTTCACAAATAGTAGCTCTCAGGGGTAGGTGGACAAGGAGTACTACTAGAATCTGTCCAAAACTATTCCTAAGAGCTATCTTAGAGAACGTGAAGGCAAAGGGTTCTCAAAGGGTTCTTTTGCGAATGTGTGGCTAGTCTACATGAGAAGACTAGTTTGAGATTTGATCCGTCTTGCATATTGCATCTGTTTTTCATGCAAAGTAAAATTAGACCCCATTGAATAGTCTGATACTAATAAAACTAATTTTAAGAACACAATAATGTTTTTTAAATGTATAGGACTATGCTAAAAGTGTAGCAAGTTAAAATAATAGAAGCTCTTCCATGTATACTGTATTTTATATAGACATATTACTTTCTTCTTTATATGCAGACTACTTTCTTATGAGTTGCAAGTTGGAATCTTGATTTTGAATTTAGACCTGCGAACATGACCAGTTCGATGCCATCTAGGTTTTTAATTTCAGGATAAATTTAACTTCGGTAGTAGCAATAATTGTCTACGTTATATGAAAAGCAGTTTCGGTAATGGAGGCTCAACTATTTGGGTTGTCTTCATGTAGGCAGATTTGGAGAGCTCATTTGCTTGAAAATCACTTGCTCCCCCNGGTCTGTGTTTCAGCTGGATCTCTCCCTCTCTCAACGGATATCACTGGCATGATAAAAGGGCTTGTATGGAGCGTGAGAGGATAGGAAGACAAGAATTGTGTTGCTTTGGCTGCTGGTGCCTAACTGTGTTCATAGAGGAGATAATGTGAGATCAGTTGTCTGCCGCACTGTTAAGACAGAACTGAGTGCTGGTAGCTGTACTTTCCTACAGTCACAAACTGTTGAGAGGCTTTTGCTTTCCATGGAGCTTTGCTTCTCCACCCCTTTATTTTTAGTAAATCTAAAGCTAAAAATCTACGTTCTGCTATTACTAGCATGGTTATTATGGCATTTAAGAGCTTAGAAATGTGAACGTTCCCCTTGTGCTTACAGCCGTTATTGGAAAATGGAAATAGTAAATGCTAACGTAATCTGAAAATTTTGCTCTGTTGGCAACAAGTCTCATGCTCTACCATTTTCGTACTTTATACATTTAACGTGATAAAAACCTAATTTAATATCATAGGAGTGCTGTAATTTAAAGTTAATATTCTTGTGTTGCTTTAGGCTGTAGGCATGAATATAGTGGTATAGGAAAACGTAGTACGATCTGTTGTGCTGTGTATGAGGAAGCCATTTAAAGCCATGGATAGGAAAACCACATAATTCTAGTTTCCCCTCTGTTTTTACATTTGTGTGACTGAAGTGCCTTATTTCCCAGCCTACATCAGGAAGACTTGTGAATGAGATGTAAATTAGGGCTGCTGCGTATGTATGTTAGCTGAATCTGGAGCGCTTGTCACATGTTAGTCATGGCTGGCATGCAGCTATTAACCGATCCTGGTAATGTGCTTGTAAGTGTTCTGTGATGCCTGTAAGTATCCTGTTAGATAGGAAAGCTTAGAAGACGTCCAAAGTTACTGAATGCCTCAGCTGCTGAAGCAGAAATACAGTTCAGCTCGCCAGCTGTCTCCTCTAGACCATGCCTTTAACAAGAACAGTTGACTTGTACGCGTTGTTGAACTACAGTAGAAACAGGGAAGTGATTAGAGAAATGAAACATGGCACAGTGTCTCTCTTGCAACGTATGTTGACTATGAAATGAAAATATAAATGGAAATAAGATGGATTTTGTACTGTTTATCTTAGAGAAAGCTAAGTTGTGTCTCTATGGAAATTAATTTGAATATTAAAAGCATATATAAACACTGAACTTACTCTCAGCACCTAGTCAAAGCCCAGCTGCTCTGTCCCAAGCCTCCTAGCACTTTTGGGGTACATACATTCTCCTGTCCATCCAGCTAAGTTTCCACCTGTATCTTTGTAGCCTCCAGTACCAAAGTCTATGGACAGTAAGAATGAATTTTTAGTGTCTTTCCAAATGTCTGCTAGCCAGTGCACAATATTCTAGTCTAATAACAACAACAAAAAAAATTAATTTCTTTCTATTCCAGTGGATTCTAGCATTGTTTGCTATGAGGACTATGGAGTACCGCTATTTTGCTAGCCACTAGTTTTACTTCGCTTTGTAATTCTGCTGAGCGATGAAGGAAAGTGAAGGAAGTCCAACTATTTTTTCTTTTTAAATAACAAAAATGCTTGGGTTCATTTACACGGATTTCATATTATAGTAGGGAGGATTGAGAATGCTAGTGAAAACTGCTCAATTTTATAATACACAAATCAAGTGACAGGAGGGTGGTGCTAATTAAACATAAAGAATATTGATGTGTTCAGACTCAAAATTGATTTGAATATGATATAATAATTAGCATGTGCCTGTCTCTAGAAGTAAGATAGGTTTGTCTCTTTATTGTAAGTAACCGAGCATTGTTTAACAAAATCTGTTTGCAGTTTTGTAGGCGTGTGTCAGATCTGGTAACCTTTCCACTGATAGGTTTGGGCTTTTTTCCTCTGTCTCAGGGGAGATAATTAAGTCTTACCATTTAGGAAACACCTACTACTTTTACAGCTTTGGTTTGTTTTTACAGAGTTGTACATTACTTTTACACCACAGATCCCAGTGGCTTTGTTTTTTGTAATAATAATAACTTCTAAAATCATGCTCTGCGGTGTGAAAGTGCATTCTGTTTAAAGGAAGAAAAGCAGTTTGCACAGGGCATGATTCTCTTTATGTAGAAGATAATGTTCTTAAACTTCACTGCCAGAACCTTTTTTTTTTTTTTTTCCTCTTCTGCAAATAGAATAAATGGCCAATCAAGTTTCTGTAATTTTTGGCATTAGTGCTAGATTGGTACCTCCTGCTGCCAGGTAAGCACAAGGGCACAAGGTAAGGGGAGCCCCAGGGCTATCCTGAGGGAGCTCTAGGAGCTTCTAACAAGCTCGGTCAGCTGCCCTTGACCCAAGAGTTGCCTTTGTGGCAGCTCATCTGAGCTCAGACCAGCCTAAATGTTCTCAGGTATGGTGGTGATGCACCACAGGGCATTTTGCCCAGCGAGTGTTGGAGCAGCCATTGCTGTCAGGGCAGGGGCTGTGACCCAGACACAGCTTCAGATGATCGATGCAGCCCCCATGTCCCAGGCTGCAGGGACTGCCTGAGGCCAGGAGGGATGGTCCTTTGTCCTGCAGGTGGTGTGCTGGTTTTGGAGAGCTGTGGAGTTTAGCTCTTCCAGGTGGAGGAGTTAAAGGAGGAATCCAGCAGGCTGTGGCGTATTAGAGGGCATAAAAGAGACAGGATCTTCTCAGAGATGCAACAGCTTCAGGATCCCCAGAGCCCAACTGCAGTGAAGCGTGCAGAGTCCGTCCTTAGAACAGTAAGGGCAAGCTCTGGGAAAGGTTAAGGGTGGAAGCTGGTGACTCCAGCTCCACGTGAAGCCTTACAACTATGGGACAGGTTTACTGTCTTCAAAGCTGAGGAGCAGTTGAGTATGCTTTCAAGCAAGGCATCTGGACCAACTGAGCCTGAGCTGTGCTAGACCATCAGGAGGAAGCAATGAGTGATAGTAATGGGTGACTCTGTGGGGAGTCATAGTCACAGATGGGACAAAGCCATCTGCCTATGTGACTGCAAATCTCCAGAGGGGTCCTGGTGGACAGAAAATGGTGCATGAGCCAGCAGTGTGCCCTTGTGGCAAAGGAGGCTAATAGGATCCTGGGCTGCCTCAAGAGAAATGTTTCCAGCAGGCTGAGGAAGGTCATCTTTCCGCTCTGGCAGTGGCAAGGCCCCACCTGGAGTACTGTGCCCCATTTTGGAATTCCCAGTATGAGAGAGATGGAGTAAGGGGCCACTATGATGGTTAAGGGACTGGAGCATCTCTCCTATGAGGAGAGGCTGAGAGCGCTGGGATTCTTTAGCCTGGAGAAGGGGGTGAATCTCATCAACGTGTGCAAATATCTGAATGGGGTGTGAGGAAAAAAAAAAAGTGTAAAGAATGTGCATGTGAAGATGAATGAAGCGTAATAAGATTGGATAAACTTCATTGTAAGGATACATAGACAAAAACTTCAGCTTCAGCTTTAGACCTCTTCTGTATTTCTTTATACCTGGTGATCCTGCACTGGTAGAATAAAATATTGTCCCTTGCAAATCTTCCATTACAACTTATTCCTCAAAGACAAAACAGTGTTTTGCAGTTATTTATATGCAGTCTCCTGCCTCAAGCTATGCAGAATTTCTGTGAGCATTTTTTGTTGGGTATCTGTTCATATAATCTTTAGCAATCAAGTTTTAAAGTATAGGAGAAAAACACACCAAATCATTTATGGGCAGATGTTGTAAAATGTGTAAAGAAAAGAATTCATCAGAGTTTTGCAACCTGAAAATTAGTTCTCAGGACAAGTATAGATGGTGACTAACTTCTAGGTAATACACAGTTCTCTCATAACAGTATTTTTTCCTCTCCCTTTAATTTATTCTGGTAAAGTAATAGAATCCCTCAGGCATGGTATTGTCTAAGTGCTTTATACTGAATGTATGCAAGTGTGTCTTACTCAGACACTGCCCCTGGAGGGGTGGGTGTGTTGTGGCTTGTTTGGGTTTGTGTGTGGTTGGTTGGTTGTTGTTGTTGAGGCCTTGTAATTCAGTGGAGATGTGTATGTGATAGGATTGAAAAAAGGCAGACGCTACTGCTGGTTCATAGAATCATAGAATCTTCACGGTTGGAAAGGACCTTTGAGATTATCGAGTCCAACCATACAGGCTGGGTTGTAAGAAATGAGTTACAAAGAACACAGCAACAGAATAATGACTGGAAAGCTTGAGGAAAAAGAACTTTTACTGGTTGGTGCAACTTGGAGTAGGCCGCCTGTATGGCCTGCAGCTAGCTGGCCTGTTCGCTGCACACTTTGAAAACCTCTAAATTCTTTAAATTAGTCAAATGGAATTAATGTTGCTAGTAAAGACAGCATGTTTGAATGCTATAAGTTCTCAATTGTGGATTCAAAATTCACCATGTTTTGACAGCTTTAACTCTTGTCCTGTTTTGTTTTTTTTTTTTTAAAGTTGACTCTGCACTTCAGAGCACCACCATGGATCGTAAAAGACAGCTGGTTGAGAGTAAGAGCATAAGGTTTGGAAAGTATCGAAGGTGTGACAATGCTGAATCGTTCCAAGTTCTAAAAATGCATCTTGGAATTTCTTCTTTGACATCAGAGTGAGAGAATGGCTCTAGTGAATGTCTGGTTCCCTTTATTTCTTCCATCTGCTACTAATAAAAGAAGATTTCCTTTGAAGTTTGAGGTATATGATATTATTGGTAATTACATATTAGCTCATCCTAATCTTATGAGGATGCCAAGCTCTCTTAAAACGCTGCCTTGCCTGTTGTCATTTGGGCACCAGAATTACTTGTGGATTATTCACGAGTATGAGGAAGAGCATTTAAAGGGAATTTTTAATGTTTTTCTGTTAAAAATTGAATCAAAGCTCTGATGCTCTGAATTGTACTAAGGGCAAACAGCTTGAAGAATGAGTGTCAGGCAGTTTGGCAAAGAAATATTTATCTATTTAACTTTCAGTTGCAAACTTTGCACATGGGAATTAGAGATGGATGAGTAACTGGGAGCAGATGTGTTGGGTAATGGCTGCCAGAGATTTTGGCAAACCTTTCTTTAATTTTTCTAACCTGTTCCATAGATATGATGAATGTTGATAATAGGAACTGAGATGAAAATCCTATACAGTAATGTAAAGAGTAGTGTATGAAAAGCGTGTTTCAAGACTTTACATCTCATTTAAAGTTGTCAATGCTATATAAGAGTTTTACTCCTTCCTAAAATAATGTTTTTAATCCTGAGAGGTGTTAAACTGATAGCAAAAGAAATTCATGCCGTCTCTGCTTAAGTCAAAAGCAGCCTGGCATATAAAGAGACTTCCTGTCTGTTGTATGGTTTTAGTCACGGGGTTGTGTTCTCTTCTCATTCTTCTGGAAGCTACAGGAATCACTGCATCGGTGTGTGACAGTAGCTATGGCAAAGTCATAGCAAATTAGTGGAACTCTAAAGAAATCTTCACAAATTCAACATCAGTATTTGTCATTTTTTTTCCCTCAGCAGGCTGCAGAACAAGCTACCTTTTGGTCACGTAAAGCATCTAGAAATACCTGTGGGTGCTTCCAAACATTTGATACTCAACCAGAAGTATCAAGGATGGGAACTGCTGTCTTTAAGTGTAAGCTTCTGAGACTGGGAAGGGGAAAAAAAAAAAAAAAAAAGAGGTGCCCGTGAATGCACATCATATGTGGTAGTATCATAACTCTGCTTTTCCACAGTAAAAAAAGACAGTGATATTAGAGTTTATTTTTTTTTTTTTCCTCCTAAGGCCTCAAAACAGGAATCCCAGGGATTACCATAGTTCGCTGCATTCACTGACTTGATGCCATAATGGTAGAGATCGTTGCCAGAAGGTCAAGGAACGCTATGCCAACGTTACCCAGCTCTTAGAATATGGCTCACCTGGTGTGTCTAAGCAGGAATTTCTAGATTTTTCTCTTTTTGGAAATTAATTTTTAAATATTTTATTTTGGTTCCTTTGGTTCCTATAACCTTTTAGGCTTCTGGATTTCTGGGAAACTGTGCATCTCCCACATCCGTGTGAGCAAAGGCTTTGAATTGATGGTATATTCTATCATTGTGTATATAGGTATCTTTTATATTTTCTTTATGTCTGATCGTTTTTTGGGGAAAAAAAAGTCAACTGCAACAACATGTTTTTAATCTCAGCAGTTGTCACAGGTGTGGGATAACAATAGAAGTATTGCATCTACATCACTGTGCACTCTGCTAGGGCTCTGCTGAGACTTAATCTACATGCAACATCTCTGCAGCATGTAAAGGCTTTAATAAGAGAAAGTCAATGAGCCTCATGTACCTTTTATAAAGCATGACATAAGGCAATATAATTAAAACTAAACTTATTTCCTGTGGTGAAATTAACTTACAGAAATGAAGGTGTTTATTTATTAAATAGGATCTCTGGAGTTCTCGCCTTATTCTTACCCCTCCTGGGAAGGTTTTGATTGTTTGCTTCCTTTCTCTTGCCTGCTTGCTGTGTAATTTAAAACTGATATCTTCCTTTGGGAAACAAAATTTGATTGGAGAACAGCCTGCGTCACTATCTAAACAAATTACCAATGTTTTACTCACTTTTCTTTCCCTATTCTTTCACCCCACCCCTAACTTTAAGGGGAATAAAACAAAAAAGTGTGCAGAGATTTTAGAAACATAGTAGTGTAGAGCAAATGTTTTTTTCAGAAACAAGGAGGGCCTTTTCTTTCAGGGTAGTAAATGCCTTGGTTTTTTTTTTTTTTTTTTTTT
>VXBH01007437.1:618647-642803 GCA_013400035.1 Rynchops niger
TTTTTTTTTTCTTCCCTGTAGCAAAAAAGATAGCGGGTGGTTGCTTTCTTATCTTTTTGTTTCCGGTGATCAGTCTTTTGGTGTTCGTTGTTGGTCTCTGGGCACGAGAACTGACTGGGTGCGGCTGCTTTATCTTATAGAACATATAACTTATGGAAGGATTAAACAGATACGTGAAATCAGTGTTGGTAGCTACTTAGCTTAAAATGGCCAGCAGTGCCTTTATCATGATGTATTCAAATACAAGGCAATGCGGTGGCGTTTTGCTTGCTTTATTAAGAAAAACAAGTATCAGTGAGCGGCTAATAGAATTATTATGGCCAAAATCAAGAAAGGACAGTTGTTTCTTTGTGTGCCATGGTTTCCGCTGTTAAGATTATTGCAAGTAGAAGTTTTCTTTTAATGTGAAAGTATGTTAAGATATGGGCAAAATCGAATCTTCATGCTCATAAACTTCAGTTGAATGAGTTTAAACCTGTATCCTATATGGATCTGATCTGCATTGTTCAGATTTCTGCAGTAATACGGAGAGAAGAATAGCGATTCTTTTTCTTAATGATTTAGTAAAGCATACTTGTATAATGCTTTCTACATAGGCAAAAAATTTAATGCTTCAGATCTTGTAGTCATTACGAGGTTGTAGTAACTTGCAACTATTAATTATATTCTTTGCGAAATCATCATGGTGTTTTTCCTGTATGTTGTAGAACTCAAATGGTTTGGAGTATTCATTGGAAATTGTGAGCTGCTAAACGTTCGTTTTCTAACAGAAAAGAGAATTGCTTTTTTTTTTTTTCCTGGCAATGATTATTGGAATTGTGCTAGAAAATTCACAAAATAAAAATGAGCAATCAACACTTCATCATGCAGTGAGTGCATGTTTTTATAACTCTAATACTTAGAAATAGATTGGTACTGCACTGTATCTTTTGGTGTGAGTGAAGAAGTCCTTTATCCCAGTGAGATATATGACAGTATTTTGACTGTCAGTGATTTTCTGGAAGCAATGTAATCATATTTGTTACCTGCTTATCTGTATCAGTGATACCTATGATTTAGGTTCAGTTCTAGTGTAGCGTGAAACGTTTGCTAGTATGTGCTTTTTGATGAGATATGAAAATAAAAAAAAAAAATCCAGGTTTTTTTGTGTTTTGTTTTTTAAGACTTCTAGATTGCTAACTCTAAGTCTTCAGGAAGCAAGTTAGGAGACAACTGGATTTTCACCTTATAGAAATGGTAGGGCAACTTCTTGGTTGTCCATTGCTCTGTGGAACTCTCTTGGCAAGTATAGTGAAGTGGGACTCTGTCTTTTCTCTCTAATGCATCTGCCTAATGTCTTGAGTTAGTAATATATTCTGCCTCTTAACAAGTATAAATTGATGGCTTCAATTTGATAGTAGGTATTTGATTTCTTCAGATTATTAGTATGAAAATTGTGTTTGAATTTACAGCATTCCTATTCTCAAGCTACAAATTGTAGGAACAGAATGGAAACTAAGAATACAAAAACCAATTGCCTTTTATTTTTAGATCAACTAAGCTAAACCGAATATATGACGAATTATCTGAAAGGTTTGGGTTTACTGACATAAATTTTCCTGAAACAAACAGTGTGTGATTCTGAAATACTGACATAAATACTTGTCTCCTTCCATAAGGTAGCACATCAGATGAATCACTTAATTAGAGTCTATCTAACTGCCCCCCCTAATAAATAGTTCTTTTATAAAAAGGTGATTTGGTTATGCAGTGGTTGTGAGTTGATCTAGAAGCGCTTTGGGTTGACCCTTTTAGGAGCTATCAAGAGGAACGAAAGTAACACTAAAAGTTGTCGCAGTGGAAGTTAAAAAGCCTCCTTAGCCTTTAAAAAGCATACGAAATACTGCACACTGGTTCAAGGCCCCTGAATATTTTATTTTACTGCTTTGTAAGTTTTGTTGTGGTATGTTTGTTTTGTGGGGTTTTTTCCCCTAATTTTGCAGAGTGGCGAGGGAAATGAGCATTAAAAGTATTTTTAAACCGAGTGAAAGTCTTTCTGTGAGAGTGCTGAAGAATAAACATATCTCTTCATAAGAACTCTCTTTCATTCCAGTATGCTTCTAAAGCTTCATATCTTACAGCCTTTAATATCTTCATTTTGGAATTGTTTCTCCCTTTCATCCTGGAGTAATACAAGTTTTCCATGGGATTATAACTGCCTTACTGTGCACTTTTCAACTTCTGTGAATATTTAATTGCTAGAGAAGTTAATTTTTGTCCGTATGGAATGTGCCATTGATGCTTTTATAAAGTGTGTCCTCTCATTTTAAAACAATTAGTCCTAAGAAATGTAATTGAATGAAATTAAATTCACGAGAGAGGTAAACACCAGGGATATAGAAAAGCTATTTAAACTAAAGGACAATATTGGCACAAGAACTAATGGGTGTAAGCCGGCTAGGAATAAATTCAAGCTGAGAATTAAAAGAAGGTTCCTAATTGTTAGAGCAGTGAGGTTCTGCAGTGGTTTTTTCAATCAAAGCAAAATCATAAGCACTCTTAGGAAGGAGTTTGATTGCCTTATGAAAAGCATTAAATTATGCAGTACTTGCCGTGGATGGGGACTGGACTGAAATTTGGTGGTCCTTTCCTACCCTGTAATCCTAAGCAGCGTATACTTTCTGAGAGATTTGTTTACGAGTTAGAAATTTATCCTTACATGTCTTGGTGGATGCATAAATTTCCTTCACGTCGATTTTAATCGCAAGATCAGCCCTCGGCACATTCAATTTGATGTGTTAATTCTCAGTGGTAAACCTAGAGTCTCAGTTCGAGTTGTGGAGCCTCTCAGTTACTTTTATGTGATAATGGGAAGTCAGATACCGAGATAAGTTAGAAGCTTGGAGGTTTCTTCCATTTCAGGTCTTCAAATTTACATGAAGAAAGGTTTATAATCTTTTTACCTGGCAGTGTATGTAGAATTAAAAGAACTGCTTTTTTCTCATTACCACTACTCATTTTTAATACAAAACAAAGTAGCCCTCTAAAAAGTGCACTAGAACAGTCTGCTTGGGTACCTTAAATGTTGCTTACTGTAATATAAAGTAAAATTGAATGTGTTTTACTTCTATACTTAACCTGGGTTGTTTTTCTTTTTTTCCCCCCCTCTATCTGCCTGAAGTGTTTAAATAAAGGGAGATAACACTAGCAAGGCAATGGAGAGGTTTTCTCATTAAAAGCGCGTGTAGCCTTACTTGTACGGTTACCCATTCCAATGACTTGTACTGCCTCTAGTGCTGACTGTGGTAAACATGATTTACTATTGATTCAGCTACGTGTTGCCCACAGACCATATTTCTGAACTATTATGCACTAGAACTTAATTTCTGTTCCTGCTTTTTATTTCCATTTTGGTTTTATCCTGAAAACTAAGCAGCTCCTGCGTTGCTGTCAAGCAGTAGCCTTCAAGGAGACTGAGCTGAATTGCAGGTGCTTGCGAACTAGCAATCTTTTGACAGTCTTTTCTGACTCCTCATGCAATCCTGGCATCTTATTTCACGTGTTGGGTGTCAAATTATTTCTTGAATTAGCTAGAAAGACACTACTAGTAGTTTTATGTTACATTCTCATTTTTGTGTTTCTGCATTATCATCCTTGTGCTTGTTTAGTTTAACAGCGCTGCACAGATTGATCCAGTCCTATCAGAAAGTCATACCATGGAAACTGATTTGGCATCTATTTAAATATAGAGATTAATCTCACCATCAATAACTGTAACCAATAATCCATCTGACCACTTAAAAGTGGACCTCAGAAGTTTAGTTGTGCATATTCATAGTGAATATCGTTACTAACCTGTGTCAACTGAGCATCTGATGTGATGAGTTTAATCAGGAAGGTTTTCTTGAGGCTTATCTGTAATGTTGAGCAGCTGCTTGGGTGTACTGCTGTTAGGGAATGGCAGAAAGCCTGTTATTACTTTAATATGTTAAAAAGAGCACCCTCCTTTAATGACAATGTATTTTTGTTTTGTTAGTGTATGTTAAGATATGGCTGGGTATTAAGGGAGCGCTCCATTAACCTTTCACTTGCGGGGTTGGATTAGAATCTGGAATGGAGCATCAGAGGGCCTTTCAAGACAAAGTTGAAAGAATCCCTTGTGCAATATATGAAAGGCTGGCCTTATGCCATCTGACAACTGCTTTGATCATATTTCTCTTCTGGGAAGGTGGTTTTTATAATACTAGACTCTTACAGGTATTTTCAATAAGCTATTATGAGTGAAGCAGATAAGCACAGTAACAGTCTCTGATGTCCGTTTGATTTTTGTCCATCAATGGTTATTGTGGGGGTTTTCATTCTGAAGTAATTTTGTGTACCAAAACCAGTGTCTAATTAAATCAACTAACTAAATAACATAGTCTTAAAAAAAAAAAAAAAAAAAAAAAAAGCCTTCCTTTCTTTCTGGAAAAATTGAGTTGAGGAATAGGTTCCATATTCATGTTTTATTTACAATTGTAAATGCACATTTTTCATCAATATTTTCTGACAGGTTTGTATTGGATTTAGGCCCAGAAGGTTTTCTGCAGATGCAAGGTTTCCAAAAGCTATTGTTTTAGTGATTTCTCACAGTGTATTATAAATGGCTTGTTTTCTTTACTGATTCCTCCTCATTTTATTCTCTCTGAAGACACGCTCTGCGGATTAATGTATTTCCTACTGGGTCCAGCCCCAGTTAGTTTAGCCCTTTGTGAACTGTTCTTCTTTTTGATGTGGTTGGGGACTATGGCTTTGAGTACTTCATGTTTGGAACTAAAGATTTATAATCTGTGCAGCCGTCATTCGCCAGTCTGTCATAAACACACAGCATGCTTTCTTCTCTCCCGGTGATCAATAACCTTTAGGATATAGCACTCACTTTCAAGCATGTCTTAGTAGTTTATAGACTTTAATAGATACACTTGAAGATGGGTTTTTGTAACTTTTGAGTGATATTTTTTATTTGTGAACTGTGTGATAACAGTTTACATCATTACACAGTAAAATGATTTAAAAAAAAAATTCTCAAGTACAAAAGTGGAATGGGGGAAGCCTTTGTTTCTGTGGTGTGACTTTCTAGTTTTGTGTTTGTGTTGCAGGATTTATTTTATTTTTTTTTTTTTTACCAGAGCAAAATTTGGTAATACCACAGACATAACACAAATGTTATAAACCAAAATTGAAATTAGAGAGACAGAAAATTAGGACAAAGGGGTGGAAGGAAAGAAAAAAAGAGCTTTCGGAAATGTGCGTGACCTAGCTTTGTTGCTGCTGCTACTGTTGATTACATTTTTTATGGGAATAATAGTAGCATTACTGTGAGCGAAAGGGATGGTTAACTGAAAGTTTTAGCTCTGCCTAAATGCTTTCACAAGTCCCATCTTTTATGAATATCAATCAGGTTTGGAGTCTCAGCATTGGGACAGGTTGGCTTCAGCAAGATAGAACTTCTGACCTTCATCAGTGTCTAGCCTTCTGAGATACAGTAGATAAGAGTTTCGCTATCTGTGCTCCTACAGATTGGGTTCTTTTTCATCAAAGATGCACAATATTTTAATATCCATGTTAAAATGCACATAATTTTCTATTCTATCATTTGTCTACTCAGAGATCCTTGATGTTCTCTTCTTTACATCTTCTAATGTGACTTATTTGAGAATTAGGTGGCTGTTAATGTCAGGTAAATACGAGTTAGTGGGAAGTGACTTCAACCAGGTACAGATGCCCTTACATTAGAAATCCTGTGTGTAGTTTCTGTGCTCCTGTTTACCAGAGTGCATTATTTCTCATGCAAATATATTTTCAGCTATTAAATGGAGGGCCAAGAACTTTGATATAGGAAGTTTAAGCGAGAACTTTTGTGAGGAGTGTTTGTGCTGTCTTTTGTTTCCCCAGAGCCTGTCCATTGCAGGATAAGTGTTATAGCCATTGTACATACATACATACCAGCACGGGGCAGACACAAGGGAAGACCTATAGAGTAATTTAAAAGGTAATTTAAAACAGGAGAATAAATGCTAAGAACAGGAAGACATTCCTAACTAAATTTGGAGGAAACCATTTGTTACTAAAATGCGATGTAGAGATTTTTTTTTCATACCTGTTTTCTTCTGAAATGCTTCTAGTGCTTGTGGTAGCTTTGGTTACTGGTTAACGTAACAGGCCGGTGGGCATATTAGGGCTGACTGAGCTACTGTTTAAGATTTAAATTTTCGTAGGAAACTCTCCCCCCCCCCCCCCCCCCAAAAAAAAAAATCCCAAACCCCAAGGAACCCTCTTGCTCCTTTAAACAGTTTGTAATCAGACCTCTGTGCATTGACATATTAACGTTGTCAGTAGTTAAGGTTTCTGTTTTCCTACAAAAGCTATTTTGTGACTAGGGTTGATTTGCTGTTGGACTGTTTTTCAGTGTCTCTAAAGATGATTTGATAATGAGCATTAAAAACATCAACAGTGCTAAAGAAGAAAGGGTATGGATACTTAGATAGTTGTGCATAATGTTTTAGTATTTGAAGTTCACCATGCACATTAATTTTTTAAAAGTTTTGTTAGAAAAACGTTCAGACAGAGAATTACAGTCGTGGTCAAAGTGGTTCTGGCCCTGGTTTTCTTAAATTAGGTATTTTAAATATGTACATCTGGTAATATATTATTATGGAATATGAGAGTAAATTGGATGTGGAGAGCCGTATGCAGTGCTTCTGAGTGCTTCTTTTCTCTCTGGGAATAAAACCATATGTTTAGTAGACTCCTAGTCTGAAGAGTTGAATTGTTTGCTGAACAGGGAGAAATCAAATAATATTTAATTGATGGTTTTATTTAAAAGAACGTGGGTTTGTTTTAACATAGACAAGGCAACTTGTTTAGACATAATTCCTGTTGTGAAGAATTTCAAGTTGCTGTAACTCTTTGTCATTAACAAACAGTCTCTTTTAACCAAGTAGAAGAGACAAGACTGATAGTCAAAGTTTACTAATTTCACTGCAAGTAATGTTTATTAATATTATTGATTTTAAGTACGTGGATTGAAGGTATTTGCGTATGTTTTACTCTCCAAATGTCTGAATAGGTCAAATGCAAGGAATAAAATGCATGCATACAGCAGATTGTTTTGCATGGGCAATGCTTGTTCCAAGCACAAAGGGGTGGCATAGATCATCTGGGTCACTGAATGCAGTACTGTCCTATCTCAAGCAACAACATTTATATAATGCTTTTGCACATTGATCAGGCTTCAGATGGTGTTTTCACTTTTGAACATGGGTCTCGGAGCCTGCCTTTCTGAGAATCTGTACTGTATAGTCCAATCACGTGTAATGTCATACGTGAGTGCTCTGAAAACAAGGGAAAAAATGAGCATTGACAATATATTCCAAAAACAAGTGATCTCTTTTACATTTTTTGACTGTATCCTTAATATCATTCATCTCCTTAAGCAAAGCTCTTTCTGTCAAAATATGTTTGCTGAATAATAAAGATCCTCAGTAAACTCAAGACCTTTTTTCTCTCTCTTTTTTTTTTTTTTTAAGAACTCAGAGGTCAAAGGCCTCTCTCTTCTTAAGAAGAAAACCTGTAGTTCATTTCACAGTTGTGCTGACATCAGCTGTGTTCCATTTTACTCGGGAATTGTTAGATGCTTTGTCTGTGACAAATGTTTCCATTTATCTAGTTTTGAGTGATACGAAGGTTTTCTCTAGGCAAGAAAAGTTCATATAAATAATAAAATGAATTTTGGTGCTGTAACAAAACAGTGTATTAATACAAAATCACTTCTCTGATGCCGTTAAGAGCAGCTTTGTTTTAATGTCTGATAAGAAATGTCACTGAAATAAACTTTGACCATTTCAGCAAACCCTTGAAATGACGCTTTTGCCCTGATGGTAACGTGTCAGGACTTACGTTGGGAATGTGGTGGGTAACTAGCTGTTGTTAAAGTTCACCCTTCCCAAATCAGTCCCCTGAATTCCTGCCACTCAGTAAGTGGAAATATATGCCTTCTTCAGTACCAAGTCTGTGAACTGTCTCTTGGAAACGCGAAACCACAACCAGCTCCCATGTCTCTCCTAGGTGCTAAAAGCCTCGGCTGTCCCTTTCTCAGCTGTTCCAACCTCCAGCTTTCTTTGGACAACTTTTGTGATGATGTCTCATGTTCAACATGAAAAAAAAATAGGTCTGAAAACTTGTCTTTAGCATGGAATAAGTGTCATCAAGACTACTGGGTAAGAGAAGAGGGATTGGAGGATGGTGGTGCTGCCTAATTTTTTCTCCGTCAAAGGAGGGTGAAGGCGCAGGACAGAATGTAGCGTTTTTACTATGTCATTATTCATTTATTTTTGTTTTGTTCTCGGCCATTTAAGAAGGCGGTAGAGTATTGCTTTGTGCAAAATGAAATTAGCAGTTCTGGTAGTGGCTACTTTCTGCAAAAATATCCTCCCTGGTTCTCCTGTGGAGTAGCTTCAGTAGCCTGCCTTCCTAACTGTTCTTAACAGCATGAAACCTGATTTTACCATGTGGAAGCAGACTTTGTCACAGCGGGGACGAGGCAATGTGCATGTGTGGCTGCAAAAAAGCTGAAGGAGTCCCAAATCACTGCAGTCTCTGCAGGGTCCACCTTTACACTTCAGTAATTTTTCTATCGGTTAAGATAACTGCATCGACGTGATGGAGTTCTTACATACTGATTCGGAAAGGGAAGTCTAAGATTAGGAGAGAAAAATGAACAGTGTGGTGAAGAAGTGAAAAGCGAGGAAATGCATAAAACTGAGATCTTATTTATCTGAACTGCATAACGTACATGTTGTAATTATACGCTGTTACACAAAATAAGATAGATATAGGTTGTGTTATTACAGGGAACTGCGGAAAAGTAAGGCTCCACAAATTTGCTCAACTGCATTTTGGGTTTAGGTTAATTTAGGTCAATACCAGATAATCAAAAACTGCGAGTCGAGTCTAAAAATGTTGTGGGAAGGTTTTTATTCCCCTGTAGTTCTAATTAGGATTTTTCTGAAAGCATTAGGCGAGAGCAACATGATGCTATTTTTGTTTTAATATGTGTAACCAGGTTTTATTAACAGCTCATTCTTGCTTGCAGAGAGACTATTAATACAGCTGCTCAATAGACAAATAGTTACGTTTCATTAAATACAAAACCAAAAAGGAAGCAGCACAAGCTACTGTACTTTCTGTCATTACAATAAAAAAAAATACTTTATTGGAGGTAATAGGAGGCAATAGCAAGCAGGAGTGTGGTGTTTTTTGTTTTCCTTCCTCTGCTACTTTATTAAATAGTCTCTGTGAACAGAACAGGAGGTCTGGCAGAAGAAAGGAAGTCAGAGGTGAATGTTTTGTATAGTAGTAGAGAAATCCATGTGTTGAAATAATGTAAAAATATTATCTCCAAGAGTGAGTCTGAGCTCTATTTTTATGAGCTATTTTGATGCATGAATGTGCGTTGTGTGTGTGTGTGTCCCAGTTAAATGTATTTGTTCAAAAGGCAAAACCTTTCATTAGATTTCCTGCCGAAAAGCTTAGTTGTTGACTGTGGTGAGTCTGTTGAAGGTTTTGATTAATATTCAGACATTTGGTGTTCATGTGTAGTGCAAAGGAAACTTTTTCAAGTAGCTAAGTAAATTCAGTTAATCTGTTTTCTTCTATGCAGCTACACTAATTTTATACAATACTCGCACAATGTTATATTTCTGAATGCAGTTCTCTTGAGTGCTTTAAGTTGAACAAAGCATCAGGCAGTTGTTTTTGTCTTTTCAAAGTGTAGAACATCCAAAAAAATAAGGTTTTCTACTTGGTTCGGTGCTGAAAGGTGCAATACAGTCAAACACTGGAAGTGTCACTATATACGATACTCTAGTGGCATCACAGCAAATTTCATATCCTTACAATTTATTTAAAAGAAACTTACAATGCAGCAAGCAACTTTGAATACATTCTAAAATACAGTATTGTGAATGGAAATAAAACCGGTTGAAGTAAATGCTACTTAAGGGTGGTAGTATATGTTCACACAAACAAGGCTGCTGCCATAATGGGAGGAAATTTTTTTTTCAAGGCCGATGTTTTTATGCAGTGGGGGGGGAGGCTCTTACATAGAGCAGACAACCTTAGACATCAGTATTTACTGGTGTTGGTTCTGAAACATAACAGCAGTTCTTTATCCTGAAACAGAAACGAGGAGTTTCGGACCTGCTACTGTGTGGCAGCTCTGGGTTTTTGCACCAGCAAGCATCGTACGAAAGAGGTAGCAGCTCGGTGTTGCTCTTTTGCTTAATGAAGGCAGTGGACATTAAGAAAAACAAAAAAACCACCAGGGAGAAGTAAAAAGCATTTTGTGATGAAGTAAAAAGCACTTGATAAAGTAATTGTAAATTGAATCTGAACACGTCACCTCTCAAAGTCTTAAAAGAAGCAATATAGGCAGCTGTGATTCTTGCTCAAGCAAATGCTCTACTACAGCGTTAATGACTTCAAGTGGTCAGTTTGATTGATAATGAGTTACCTTAGGATTCTTACTAATTTTTCATAGACAGACAAGTAGTAATGAAGATGGCCTTAGCGGTGTTTTGCTTTAATAGGCCATGTAGAGGCCTGATCCTACACTCATTGCCCTTTTCAAACTCCTGAACAGTCTGCAATCGCCCGCGCTCTGTGGAGTCACTTCAATAGGGCACTGTTTCTGGATTTCAAATAGAAGTACTGAAGCTCTGTAACGGTAACTGCAGCACCACGGCCTCTGGAATATTATCGTGTTTTGTGGGTGATTGGTTTCTTGAATATTATATTAGGTGCACGTTCTACACGTTTACTTAATTTATATACACTGAGCACACATTATTTTAAAACACTGTTTTTGATGCCATCTATCTAGCTAAATGTTATCACGCTTTAAAAAGCCCCTGAAAAAAATGCAAGCCTTTCTTATCTCTGTCCTCTCTCATATTCCCAGCTGAGAATCTTCTCTCTGTTACCACAAGTAAAGCTGAAAACGGTATTTTATTCTGCCTTCTATTTCATTGTCTGATAACTCATGACTGTTGGTGCAGGGTATTTGACAAGATTAATGATACAATTAACCTCTTTGTGCTACTCTCATTACCAGTATTTATCTTAAAATCCACTTCCAAGAAGGTAGTATGGGCTCTTGAATGTAAAAGCTGCTGCCTATCTTTTTAACCACTAAGCTGAAAGCTGAACTCAAGTAAGGGAAGGATGCAGTCTTAATTAATATACAA
Source organism: Rynchops niger (assembly GCA_013400035.1). NCBI lineage: Eukaryota > Metazoa > Chordata > Aves > Charadriiformes > Laridae > Rynchops > Rynchops niger. The sequence continues at coordinate 629,912 of VXBH01007437.1, forward strand.
CTGTGTAAATCTAGTAAATATTGCATATTGTGATTCAAGAAGGCTGGGAAAAACACTACATAACGACTGAGTAATCTTTCTCTGTATACTTAAGCTAATAATTCATTGATGTACCGCTCTTTATAAATGCTCCATTCTCAGGAGAGTGTTCTTCACTGAAATAACACTATTTATGTGTTATAGAAAAGGTAGTCAACATAATTACTATTTATACTGTTGGTTATTTAATAGTTTGTGTTGCACTTCTACTCTTTCTTCCTCAAAAATATAGTGTTATGGTAAGTATGGATGAATGCAGGTGGGAGAGAGGTTTTACTGTCACAATTGAATTTTAATAAGTGACAGAGTAAATCTAATGCTGCTGTCCGGGCTTGTGGGTCTCTCCTGTGAATTTAAAACAGTTAGACGTGATTTTACTGTGTTTTGTGGTGGAGACACACCTTCCGGGTACTTGCCCCGTACCAGGAGTTGGGAAGTTGGTTAATCACAACGACAAATGCTCTGCATAACTACTTACCCGTAGAAATACAGAAAAAGGAGCTCAAGTCAAAGAGAAAAGAGCAGTAAGTGCTCATTCTCACCTTGTTCCATTCCTTTTCAGGAGCATTATTCTCTGCCAGTCTGCAATAGGCAGCTATTTTCCATTCCATATCAGCAAATTGTTGTATTTTTGTAGTTAAGGGCACGTTTTTTTTTTTTTCTCTTAAGTCAGGTGGGTTTGGGGTTTTTTCTCTTTTGGGGGTGGCCTTAGCCTAAGGTTCTCTTATTTTGATTTGAGTGGAAAATGGTATCAAAATTCCTAAAATTCCTGGTGCTGGCCCTGATAGGAAAAGTTCTGTTTTATAGCCTATAGATCTTAGTTGTTTGATCCTTCACAAGTCATGGCAGTTTGTGCAATTTAGGTAATTCCTGAAGAATTATTTCCCTCGCTTATGTGGAAACATCAGTTGCACAGACTCTCAGGGAAATGAGGGTGACTGATTAATCCTTTTTCTTCAAGATACGTAATCCAACACCATGTGCAAGTCTTTACTGAAGTTGACGTACTCTGTGCTGGGCAGCGTACATAAACAGTGGATGGAATAGTTTGTCTCGAAAACCTGAAGTTTCAAGATTAACTGTGTCTGATGTGAATTACAAGGGATCTCGGTCGTTGCTGTGCTCCAGATTCAGCAGGAGCAGAGAATCGAGGGACTCTGCCTGCTCTTCAGTGTCCTCTTCCCGCTTCAGAGGCTGTGGCGTCCTTGCAGGGAGTTCTCCCAGGCTCTCTGAATGCAACTATTTCTTACACGCGTGTGTTTACACAAATGCAAAGGTTTTGATACGTTACTGAGTGAAATGGAAAATGCTGATACTTCCCTGTCTAATTTGAGTGCTGGGTGCCTGACCGTGATAATCTGAGGTGAGGAAAATGTGTCTTTATCCATGAATAAGGCATTCCCCAGCAGAAACGAAGGAAGTTGGAGGCATCTGTGTTCCTAAGGTGCTATTTTTATCAAAGGAGTTGTCTAAGCAGAGCACCCAGACACGACTACGGTGATGCTCCGTGTTGTGACTTTGTTTCTTATCCCTTTGCCCCTTAAACTCAGGGGTTAAGATAGCATGAGAATGCTGCAGGAGAGCATCAGCCCTTAGGCAACGTGAGAGTAGCTCTTCATATGGAAGCAACAGTATTTAGCAGTGAAGAACAATTAAATAAAACTATTGAAAGATTTTTGAGTTGTTAGGAGGCCGCCAGCCTTCTTTTCAGGGTGGCTTAAAAATGTCATGCTTTTTGAGCTGATCTTACAGTTTGTGAGTTAACTGGTGTATTAGGTTAGTTGTTAGTTATCTCTAATAAAAACATTTTGTCTAGTATTTGATCAACAGCGGGTGAATTTGATCTGATGCTTTTCTAAAAGCGCTTTTACCACACGTGCCTGATGTAACCTGAAGATAGCAAGTTGATCCAAGTCTCATGGCTTGGTTTTAGTTTGACCTAAATCAAACCAAGTATTTAGGTTTTTAAATAATCTGGAAATGCAAGTATGAATTATGAGAAGAGGATGATTTTGTTTCCTGTAGGGGAATATCAGGCATGGCCATTGTCCCCCGGAATAAGGAAAACTACTTCATAAGATATGTGCTTTTGCAGATGTGAATAAAAATCAGTCAACAATACACTGGTACCTTTTCATTTTTCAATAGAGACACGAAACTACAAATTTGCTAAAGTGTGACAATGAAGCATTTTGAGCTATAATAAATAAACCCCATTAATCTTGAAAACGTAATGTTTTTAGAGCCAGTAGCCAAGGAGCAGCCTAATGTAATTACTCGGTGAAATGCTTTGTGCAAAACAGATGTTTGGAATATTGAAATTGCAAGAAAATGTAAAAATATGCTTTAGTAAAATGTAGGGTATTAAAACAGAGGGGAAAGGGTACGGAGTGAACAAAGTATGTTTCTGTCACAGTTCAGTAAACACCATTAAAATTAAACTGCATGGAAAAGCAAATCGACTATTTTTTTTATCAAATATTAAATTAAACAATTAATACATATATTATTTATACACAAATACAACGCTGTTAAAAATAGGAAATGAAGCAAAGTTAAATTACTATGAGTATTTCTCTGCGTTCACCTATGTGTGCTCATGTCTTTCACGTAGATGCTGTTTAGTGAACACGGAAAAGGAAAAAGAATTGTGATTTGGCAGATGTGAAAAGCTAAAATACAACTTCCAGCCCCAATTCCAGTGGACTTGACACTGATCTCATTTCACCTAAACCAGGTAAATTTGAGTCCTTGCATGAGTTAAACAGTGTCAGACTGGGGGAAATGATTTTGTTTGTAAGCATTGAGATTGTAAGTGTCCATTCATGGAACCACACGTAGAGGAAATGCGATAGCTGACTTTGACTTGAAAGTCAAAAATATCTTCCTTCAAAAGTTATCTTGCCAATAGGACAGAAGCAGGAGTTTTACAATATTCAGCTTTTTACAGTCTCTTTGGTATGATTGACTTTGAACAAACCTAGTGTAGTGTTTTTTTTATTCAAAGCTGTGATTTGAAATAGCTTTTGAAGGAAGAGCTAAGAACCTCCTGGGCAAGCCTGGCCTTGGGATGGCTTAAAACGGCTGCCCTGCAGCGTATTTAATTTGCAGAGAGTCATTACTTCTCTGATAGATTAGGATGAGCCAACATACCTGTATGTGCACATCTCAGTCAGAATTTCTTTGTGCCTTCCCTTCCTTCTAAATTAATTACTGTTTTTCCTAATAGTTCTCTGTGGTTTGTATCCGAATGATAGCTGCTTACGTTGAGAGCTGCTCCACTGAAATCAATGGAACTCAATGTAACACATTGAAATACTGGTCTGCAATAGTTTGACTGACTTGGTATGTGTTTAAAATTATTATTGTTTAAAAAAAATTGAAAAATTATTGTTTAAAATTCCCTTCTAATTTCCTAAAAAAAAAAAAAATTCAAAAACCCCCCACAACCAATTATTTTATAATTGAAATAAAGAAGATACTGCTTAACGTGGATTTCTTTTCCTGATACCGCACTGATTGAATCTCTGATATGCTAAACTGGGTTCACAGCTTGTTGGCTGGTGATACGGTGCAAAACAATTTTATGCACAAGGCATAGCAGGTTCCAGGAAATCACAACTGAACTTAAGTGTCCCAACAGACACCGGTTTATAAAGCTGCAGTGTTCAGTCAAAACGAAAGGTGCAACTGAAATAAACAAAAGTTTTGACAAATCATACTACGGAGTTCTTTTTAGGACTTAAAACAGGTGTTAAGTAGTTTATCTTTTATTTTTTCAGTTTCTGAATTTGATAGTAGAGAGCTGGAAATCTGTATTTTCCTGTACTGATCAAAAAAAGATGTATTAAAGCATTATCCCTGAAACGGTTTCTCCTGTTCTGTAGGACTTAAGAAAAGAGCTTTGCGCTTATATTGTATTTAGCTCCGGTACTGTGTTAGGGTGGTCAAATAATCTTTAAATTATTTAAAATTCCTCCTCAGAAAAATCACTTTCTGTTGTGTTTAAGCAGCTAGTGAGGAAGTGGCGAGGTTTGCAGATGCCTGTATGTATCTGCTGCTAACAGGCTGTTAACCAATACTCGCAGTGCACTAATGAGCCGCACATACCCTTGATACTTTGGGAGAATTCGGCTCCGTTGTCAATAATAGTTATAAGTATTCTTTGCTTATAAGAAATATGCTTTCTTGGAAATTCTTTATTTTGTTCTTTGGGTAGCTAACAAATGTTACTGGGTACCGCTGCAATTGGTGCCAGCATCTCCTGAAAAATAATGAATTGTATTAGAATGAAATCCTGCTGCTTTTGCACTACCAGCCATTTGGATGGCAGCTCGGGGTTGCACATGATTTGACTTCTGATGTGTGTTTTGTTTAGCATTCTTGTTAGAGAAAAATAGGGAAGAGTTCTGTGTTACACCTTCTGTAGAGATGCTTTCATTGAGTCATCTCTCCAATTCATTCACTCCATTCTTGGGAACAGATTTTAGGCTTTGATGTATTCCCTCTGGTGGGTCTGTGCTCTCTACAGCCGCCCTCTCCGATGTCATTCATACTGTGGTGGAAACTCAAATATCTGCTTTGTACAACTGAAAATATACAGTTAGTGTGGAAGGTCACTGCCTGATTTTTCAACTTTGATTTCCGTACTGGCTGTTAATAAATTTTAACCTCAATACCCTGCCTTCTACTGAGTAGCAAAAGAGGGAAACATGGTTTCAGCCGTAAACTACCATGGCCCTAGAGATATTTTTTTGTTTCTGACGTAACTTCCATTCAAAAATGTGATTTAGGGGAGGAAAGTAAAGCTTTTTCTGTTAGTTTGCCTTCTCTCGATTTCTTTAACCAGTGATTATAGTGAGTGTTGTTAGTGAATGTAATTGATGCAACTTAACCTGAATTAATTGCAGTCATATGCACCAAATTCTTATCTTTGAATGACTTACTGTAGTATCTATGGCTTGTTATATTTTTTGACATTTACCTGTGTTTCACTAGTTTTCATGCCCAAATGTGAAAGAAATATATCGATTTTTTTTTTTTTTTTTTACTACAATGATACATTTTTCCAGAAAGATAGGTAGAAAGTGATGAAATTTGGGTAAAATTAATCTCTAGTCTAATATAAATTTAGTAATTATTGAATCTGTATCTTTAAGGGGTTTGTGTGTTTGGTGTGGGGTTCTTTTTGGTTTTTTAAGTAGTGCAAATGTGATACTCAGCATGTTTGACAGTGCTACCGGGGGGCGGGGGGGAATGGATCAGAATTCTATGATGACCACCAGCTGTTAGACCTAAACCCCATATATTCCTTTTAGAACCAAGTTGTCTTTAATCGCAAGCACGTTACAAGGATCAACTTACAGCAAGCACCAAAATACTGCGTAGGACTGTAGGTATTTAGAAAGCGTCAAAGGCTACAACTGCAGGGGTTTTGGACAGCTTTCACTAACGTTTGTAAAATCTTGCAAGGCTGCATTTAACTGTGCTTCTTCATAATTTCTGAAGATAAGCTAGCACATTTTTACTGGGAAAGAACTCCAGTTTAGATCTTTTGTTCGTGAATGCTAACAAGTTGTGAATGCATTAAGATGCAATTTACAAGTGAGTGAATAAATCAGTTTTTGGACTGTATTAATCTAGTGCAGTATGGAGAAATACCCAGAAATAATTAAAACGATCAACATGTTGGTACTGCATACAACCTCCTACAACGTTATTTTGCATAAAAAGGGCAACTAAGGGTAAAATGTCCATATATTATGGATTTAATTGGCAGTTTCTGGTTATTAGAATAGAGAGTTATTTTCATTCCTAATGTACTTAATGTGAATTTAGTATTTGAGAAAGGTTGATAGGTGAAAGATTAGGTTAAGGGTGGACTTGTGAAAGGTTTAGTACTCTTGGATTGACAGCTCTGGGAAGTTCACAATAGCTGTAGAAAGAACCAAAACAGCACAGACATTGCTGCTGCCATCTTCTTACCGCTCCGTACCTTACCAGTGATGTACCTGCCTTTGTCCAGAGTTCATCTCTAGCTCTGAGATGTGTTCCTTTAAATCCTGGCTTTTTTTTTTTTTTTTTTGTTTTGATAAATTTACTTGCAAGAGAACTAAACACAAGAATACAATGATAGCAATGGCTCTCTTCAAGATCTCAACCTACTAAAAAGTGGCTTATTGAGGCTATGTGTGCCATTATATTGCAACCAGCTGATCATATACTTTTTCTGAGACACCTTCTGGTAGAGGGCTGAAAGCACTAAAGCTTCAGAACACTGATCATTTTTCTCCAAAGTGGTAAAAACTTGTTACAGATGTCAAGGTGAGTATTCAAATTCAGACTCCAGTACAGTTTTTTTTTTTTTTTTTTTTTTTGTTTTTTTTTTCCGCTCAAAAATGGTAAGGAACAGCAGGCTGTCTTGAACTGTTGTGATGTCCGGTATGTGATCTGTTTCCCCGTCTCTCACTCTGTTTAGTGTGGGTTGCTTGAAAATGGCTGAGGAAGCTAACAAACACGAGTTAGACGCTAATTCAAGGCAGTACCTCTTATTCATACATATGCTTCCTTTCCAGTGAGGCTTTTCAGAAAGAAAAAATAATCTTTGAACCTATTTATGATAATTTTGATCTTAATAACATGACCTTTAAATAATATTTCCTGCGGCTTATATTCATGCTATGTGCAAGTATAATACAGTAGCTAAAGCCTGTGCTATTTATTTCTCAAGAGTTAGATCTCCAGAAATAGCATGTTTCGCTGTGGACTTAAATGAACAGAAAAAAATATTTTAATTCCCCCCCACCCCACCCCCCGACTTGGAATAGAATACTCCAAAATTATAAACATTTATAGAGTTCTGTAATTTTTATAATTGAATTATTTTTCGCTCTTCATTTTAAGAGCCCATTTTGTCACTAGCAGATGATCATGTTGCACATGAAGTTGTGAGTACACTTTAAAAAAGCGATAGAGTGAGGTTTGTAAGGTTTCTGGAGAAATTCAGGGCTTTTCCTTACAAGTGGTAATTACTGACATGACACGGTGGTGCTAGATTTTTCTCTCTACTGAAGTCATAGTCCGCCATGCAACTGCAGTTGGTGTCCTCAAGCAAAAAGAAAGAGGATACAGGGAATGGAAAGTATAGACTCTAAAGCGTTATCACATCTTGTTATATAGGCTCATTATAGGCTGGTAGTGCCCATCACTTCGTCTGTGACAGGTTGATAAGGTTTATCACTACAGTTGGCCTTTTAGCATTTAATATGATAAGAAAAAAAAAATCATATATTCAACTATTCGTAAAATTTTGCCCGCTAAAGGAGAGCTTTGCTGAGATCTGAGAGAAGGCGCCAACGTTTTCACTGTTTAAGGTCACTTTCCTGCTAAAAAATGATGATTCTCTTCAGTTTACTGCCTCATGTGAGTGGCAAAGTGTGGTAAATTTTGATGGTATTAAAGTATTGTTGTCATACGGGAAGGAAGCCCTATCTTAGCAAATCCTGTAGCAAGAACTTCGACTAACAGTTCTGAGTATTGTAAACAGAGTTCCTTTAAGAACTTTTGAAGATACCAATATACGACAGGGACGACAAGCTGGGAAAACCAGGTTAAATAAGGAAAACGTGAGGATATGTGGTTACAGTCTACACGATCTTTAAAGCAAAGCATGCTTCAAGGAGAAACTAGCTTTGGAAACGTTGGAGAAGGGCATAGGATAAAGTCCTTGCACATAGACATTTGGGGGGTGGGCTGTGCCGAAGAGGGGGCTGGCTGCAGTACCAGCGTGCTGAAGATTAAGGGAGGGATTGTTCATAGGGGTGTTCCACATCGTGTTCTGTTAGTTCTGCTAAGACTGCAAGTTTAAACAAACAACCTGTAAGGTCTTTCTTGGTCCCGCTATCTTTGATCCACTGAATTTGACTCATTTGTTTAGTAATTCCCAAATGTTATTCAAGTAATGTACATTAACAGGATATTGACTTCTCTTGAGGCAAACATCAATGTTTATTGAAAGGAGAAATAAATATTGACTGAAGTAAAGCCAAAGTCAATTTTTTCCTGAGAACTATAAACCTTAATGTTTGCTGAAATGCCAAGTAAATATACAATGTTCGCCATTCAAATCTTGATAGTTCTGTGGAGATATAACACTACCGTTGCCGTTTATATGTAAATTATGACTGTCATAATAAATGTGTAAAAAGAATTTGCAAAGATTTAAGTGGTTCACTAATGGGAGCATGTCTATGAAAATGTGATTTGATAATTTTGGAAATTATGATCAATTATTTAATAGTATCATGGCCTTTGGCAGAAAATGTTTTATTTGCATTCTAAATCAATGGCTTTTTTCTGTGATGGATTTTTTTTTTTTATTATTCCCAAGAGAGTAACATCTGTAATGTACTTACTGCAAATATGAATTCATACCAATTAAAGGAATTGTCATTGATTTGTAAGCCAGCTAAACATGTGTATGTGATAAACACAATTTGTATGATTTTAAAGTATCATGCCTGCAAGAAAATATTTATTATAAGTTATGTATTTAGAAAAGTATGATCCCTAAGCAATTATTTGCTAGAAAAAGATCCCTAAGTAATTATTTGTTAGAAAAAGTGTTGCGGGCAAGTTTGTTGCTGTATTGTAGTTACTCAAGCAAGTGGTTCCAAGGGTGGACTCACATCCAGATTAAGTACTTGGCTGTCCAGAAGTAAGAGCAAATGGTGTAAATGGAGATATGATGTTCTTCCAACTCAGCTTTGTGAAGACACCAACAAGTTTGACTTATTAATGAAGGCTGGTTTCAGCCTCCTGGAAGTGTACGCGTTGATGTAAGGTCCTGTTCTGTTGGGGATGCAGTCATGTATGAGTCCTGTAACAAACAAATGAGCAATGGCTAGTGAGGGTCAAGGTACAAATAGCCCGTGAGGAAGCCAGGTGGTGATTTGAGTTCCATCAAACTCTCTTGTGAGTATTTTAATTGATTTTATGAACCACTGCATCTGGGTAAAACGATTCCTACTGTACGTCGGTACTATTTGCAAGGAACTTCATTAGGCTGATAAACATCCAAGCAGATACACTGCACATCTGATCTGCACTGTTAGTTTTGTTTTAACATTAAATGATTTTCATTATACGTCTGCTTTCCAAGCCAAGTGGGATAAGGTCTCCGTGGTCTTCATCCTTGTAGTGATGGATCTAAAGGACTGGTTTTCACAGACTTTTTCATTTTACTAGTTGTCTTTATCATTTCTTCACATAATACCTCCCATGTAAAGGCAGCATAATTTAAGCTGTGGTTAAGGGTTTTCATGCTCACTAAGGTGATTGATGCACAGGAAGCTCACTCTGAGTAAGATCTTCCACTTTAATCAAAGTGTTAGAGACGTACTGTCTTCGTGACATTATCCATGATGTCCAGAAAGGGAATACTCCCTGTACTGCTTGTGCTCTCCTTTCTCTGGTGTGATCTTTGCTTCTGACTGGCTGGCTGCAGCGCTGAGTGCAACGTACAGAGTCTGGATGCAGAATTTTTAACTGCCTTTTGGCACCACAAAGCAAAATCGGACATCAGACTTTGGCCCAGTCTGTAAACTGGGAAGACACGTTCCGATGCAGCAGGTGAACTTCACTCACGTTTTGAAATACTAGAGCGCAGTACTTTCATGTATGTAACCCTCAGGTAGCAGTACCCTTTTCCAAGAACCTGTACTTGGAAACGAAGGAGTGAGGTGTTTTGGGCAAAATTAGACACAGGGAGGAGACAAAGTCAATAGGACTTCCAAATTAATGGAGGCACTGGAATGAACTTACTGAACTATCCAGTGTAACCAAGCCTTCTGCTGAATGATAAGGTTCTTTTCAGGTAAGTTGCAGGTTGTATATGTGAAAGTAATGTAATTGTTTAATTTTCAGTTCCAGTTTAAAAATTGATGGAATATAAAATACAATGCCCTCCCCTTTTATAAAGCTCAAATCAGTAATGTTACTTCTTCATAGAGAATGCTGTCACTGAGTAACGGTCCGCTGCCAAGGAAATGCTGAAGCAAGCTGTCTTATATTTTCAAAGCAGGCACGACTGCCTTTGAAATAATCTTGTAGATGTTATATGATGGAATACTAAATAGAAGACCAATCCCAGATCTTTTGACAACATTCTGTTATAATGACTTTACTCCTATTATATCAAATGATTGATGTAGATGTAATCATTGTGGTTGATGGATGTTAGTGTGGCAGAGTGACATTTGATTTCTGTTCTGTTTGAATTCTGATTAGCTTAAAGAATAAATCTGTGCAGTCTGGTTAGAAAAAAGTTTACTGTACCTGTGTGACTAAACTGGTGTCTGACTGACACTTATTTATTTTTATCAGTTTGGAAGGGTCAGCAATCCTTATTATTCAGACTTTAAAGTGAATTTTAATGCTTGTGAAAGGAACCAGATTGACAGCCAGAGGAACTGAAGTCCTTTCTCCAGCTGCAAAAGAGACATAGCGTAGACAAGAAGGATGTTCCTGTCCTGCCTAGGGAGTCTTTATTCTTATTTATGGGGGAATAATTGTAACGGTCCCAGATCTGATGAATAGCGGTACCCTGTATTTTGGCCATGTGGGTTTGTATCATGACCTGCCATATGTGGCTGTGCAGGAGTTTGAGGGAAAGTAAAATTTCACGGTCTGTTTCATGTGGGAGAAAACCAGGGGTTGCTGATAGAGTGGCTGTGTGTAGAGATGACAGAGATGAAAAATGTGTGGAATTTCAGTTACTTTCATCTTCCCTTCTGCACCTTCTTTCATCTCAAAGCTATTGCAGAGCAAGAGTAGTGACTGATTTGTTACTGGGAAGGTTAAGAAAAATATTTTCTTCTGGATATATAACTAATTCCCGTTGTTATTTTATTTTATAACTTTTATTACTGTTCTGGCCTATTTCTTGTTTTCAGTTGAGTTCAGTTGAGTCTCTTGGTGAGCCCGTAAGAGCTGGAGTGGTGATTTCCAGCTCTTGTTGTCTGAAGACTAAATGCACCTGTGTACTGGGCCTGTCTGAGAGGGAGTTCATTTTCTTCACAGCAGCCCATATGGTGCTGTGTTTCGGGTTTGTGACTAAAACGGCGTTTGGCTGTTGCTGAGCAGTACTTGCACAGCAGCAAGGCTTTCTCTTTGCCTCGCTCCGCCTGCCATCTTAGTGGGTAGGCTGGGGTGGGCAAGGAGTTGGGTGAGGACCCAACCTGGGCAGCTGACCCAGATTGACCAAAGGGATATTCCCTGCCATATAACGTCATGCTCAGCAATAAAACCGAAGGGAAGTGTTTTGGTTTTGTTTTTTTTTTTGTGTCTGACCACACAGACATGTACATACCCACATGTGACTGTTTTAGCTGGCCATGCGAAATGAAAAGAGGTTAAGTAATCATGTGTGAATCTGCTTTGTTCATATCGGTTCCTGTTAATGTCATAAAAAAGACTGACAGTGTAGTAGAAGTGTCTTGTGATTCATGCCCGGGTTCTTGATGTCATTGACATCCGTTTTAAAAGCATGTTTTAGAACAGCGTTGTTAATTGCAAAATGTGGAAATGCTGAGGGGGCAAATTCTGCTCTTTTCTTTTTTATTTTCATTTTTCCCCCCCCTTCTTTTTGTTGCCTATCCCCAGGTTCAGTTTGACCCCTCTAATTCCTGTAAGTTTTCACCCAGATAGCCTCCCTTGGAGACCAGTGACTTGTCTGACAAAAGTCTATTTTCAATACGGCACCCAGGTTTAATTTGGAACTACTGAGGGAAGGGCAATGGCTTCAGTAGTACCAGTGGTTAATCACTATCACTGTTAAATATTTATGACTTATTCTTAATTTGAATTTGTCTGGATTTAATGCCAAGCCCTTTCTTAATGCTGGGTCTTTCTCTGCTATATTTGAAGAGCTTTTTAGTACCCAGTGCTTTCTCCCTGTGAATGTTCTTACGCACTCTAATCAAGTTACTGCTCAGTCTTTTTTTTGATAAACTAAATAGATTGAGTTATTTCACTCTTTCACTTTAAGATGTTTTGTCCAATTCTTGATTAATTTTTTGAGGCTCCTTCTTTCTTCTTTTTTTTTAAAACCAGCTTCTTTTCAAAGTATCAGAAGGAGATATTCCAGCACTGATCCTGGTGATACTCTATTTAGAGATAAAATGACCTTTCTGCTCCTTTGTTTGTGCATGAGCCTCTTTGCTACAGTGAAGCCTGCATTTTTTTTTCCCTAGATGTGTGACTTCGACTATACTAAAATGTGTTTGATCTAGAAGGCTTGCTTTACTATGTGTGCTATAAAATACATTTTTTAAAGCTAAATACAAGTTACTTATGGTTTATTATTATATACCTTCATGGTGAGAGGATTCTGAAAGTGTATTTTGGAAAATATTCATGTGAATGAAATGAGCTTCAGAACTTATTTATAAATCATAGAATCATAGAATCGCTGAGGTTGGAAGGGACCTTTAAGATCATCAAGTCCAACCGTTAAACTACCCTGACAAAAGCCGCTTCTAAACCGTGTCCCTAAGTACCCCATCTACCCTTTTTTTTCTCCCAATCCAGAGATGGTGAATCCACCACCTCCCTGGGCAGCCTATTCCCATGTTTAATAACCCTTTCAGTGAAAAAATGTTTCCTAATATCCAATCTAAACCTCAAGACAACTTGAACCCATTTCCTCTCATCCTATCACCTGTCACCAAGGAGAAGAGGTCAGCCCCCATCTCTCCACACCCTCCTTTCAGGTAGTTGTAGAGGGTGATAAGGTCTCCCCTCAGCCTCCTCTTCTCCAGGCTGAACAACCCCAGCTCCCTCAGTCGTTCCTCAT
>VXBH01007437.1:642847-711223 GCA_013400035.1 Rynchops niger
ACCATTGGTCTCAGCCCATCGGTCCAGCCTGTCCAGGTCCCTCTGCAGAGCTAACCGACCCTCAAGCAGATCAACACGCCCGCCTAGTTTAGTGTCATCTGCTATTATAGTTAACATATTTTGGATGCAGCTATATAAATAGATAATAGTGGTTTGGATGTTAGACAAATATTGTTTGTTATTTGCGGAGATGTATTGAATGAACTCTTGATATTTGATCTGCAGTCAAGTGTTTGTCTATAATCTCACTCAATTATTAATATGAATTAAATTTTTTAAAAAATTCTTGAAAAACATAACTGATACCTCCTGATCTCATGCAGTAGTTTAGGGTTTGTTTTTTTTTTTTTTTTTAATTCTTTATATCCCATGGCTCCTCAGTTCTCAAGTTCTAGTCTACGTATTTGTGAACTTTCCCAATTGGAACCAAGTAACATGATTTTTTTAGTGAATAATTCACTAAAATAAAAATTTTGAGTTGCTTTTCAGGTTAATATGCAAAATAATTCTTTGTTCCTCTCTCCTGAAAGTTAAATATTCTGAGGTGTTTGAGAAGATACATGACATTATTTTTCCTCTGAAGTTTTCTTTGAAAAGATTATGACTTCAAAAATATTTAAGTCAACTTAATGTTGAAATTACGTTTCTGTTGTTCGGTTTCCTGAGAAGATCAAATGAAGCTTTTGAGTTATCAAGCACCAATTTTAAGAATGAATTATTTACACAACTTTAATCTAGATGTCACCGAACCTGTTTGCTTGTCTCTCCGTATCTCTGATGCATGATGATTGGAAAAATACACATTGTTTTAAATATGTAGAAATTTTAAAGTACATAGAAATTAAAATCTGATTTGCAGACTGAATTCATCTTATAATAAAACTTGAAGTTGGCTTTTTATGTAACCTGATTCCTTACCAGCCTTGCTTTTAAGTAGTTTAAATTACCAGAGGTTCTCAACTACACTGAGCGTTGCTACGTGTCATCTCTTTGGTGATACACCATAGCACCATCTTAAGGTAAAGGAATACAAGAAGGAATGAACTAAGTTTAAAAAAAAAAAAAAATATATCAATTGTTCTAAAAAAGACAGAAGGCCTAGAGTCAGCTACACAAATGGATTTATGTTGTGTCTGTGCTGTCTACAGATGGATAAAACTTACCAGTTTGGGCCTTTGGCATTATTCCAAAAGGAATTGTTACTGAATCTTGATCAGAAAAGATGGGTGGTTTTCTCAGAAATTGTTCTGCGTTCTCATTCTGGTGCTATACCAATTGTAGGGTGTTTGAAAAGTGTTTCTGCGTCAGACTGCTATATTTAACTTTGCCTATTCCTTATGCATTGAGAGGAATAGTGTAAAGGAAGAGGAAGGTCCAGTGGGATGCTGGCTTTAGCCCTTGCAGGTCTGGTGGAGGTTCCACCTTCTATGTGGAAGGTAAATAGGGAATAGCAGGTCCAGCTATTAATGGAAAAGGAGGAAGAATCTGAAACTGTTGGTGGACATGCTCAGACAAAAAACCCCACAATTTGTACCTTCGTTTAGTCATAGCCACTCAGAAGAGAGGTAAAAGACTGAGCAGCCTAGAGATTGGTCTTGCCAATTAAAATACGATCCTGTCAGCTGAGGTGCTGGCGAAGCAGTGCTGTGACATGTGGTCCAGGGTTTAAAACAAAAAGCATTGATATGTTAAATTAAAAGAAACCAACCAAACATGGATGAAGCATGAGCAAGTAATTACAGCATGGTAGGTCACAGCAAGCAGTCCCCCGCTGCCACCCACCAGCCCGTGAAAAAGCTCCCAGTGGTAACTGGGTAGTATGTTTGGGCTTGGTGAAAGGAAATAGTCCAGCCACTCTTTTGAGTGCAAAACAAATGGAATTGCATTAAGAACGCTGCTTTTGAGGTAAAATGTGATTATGATAATAAATTATTTGCATAGTTTAACCGTAATATACTTTGCCTGTTGCAGGAAGTTGGGGAGGAAAAAAACAAAAGCATTGAGTAACCTTGCTGGGTAGCCTAGCCTATACTAGAAAATGTGGTGTGAAACATTTGGGTTAAAACTCCCATGAAAGCTTCAGTTTACCCACTTACTTATGGATATAAATATATTCCAGTATTTGGATGGATGTTCACCAAAGATTTATGCAAAGCCCCCATTTTCCACCGAAACTAGTTTGATTTTGAAAGCCTTTTGAAATACAGATTGGTGCTTGATTTAAATTCTCCCCTCTTCCCCACTCACTCATCCCTTCACCTTGGTTTTTGCTGGGAGGAAATGTAATTTTTTGAAGTGCAGAGGGAAATCATCATCTCTCCCAGAAGTAACTTCATGAACTGAGGGACCATGGTCTACCACGGCAGAGGCCTTGCCATCCTGTTGCGTGGTTTAGATGCAGCCTTCAAGCCTAGTATGTGTATACATACAAATTCTTATTGAGATTTTAATTCTGATGTTTCATCGTGTTTGGCCACTAAGAGTGATAATTAACTCTAGACAAAACCTTTAAAAAAATTTTAAATAGTAGCTTGAATCAACATTCCACATGAGATGTATGGATAAAAAGGGAAACTTAAACGAAACGCTTAGTTCTAACGAGACAGCCAACTAAGATAAAAGATTGAGTAGTGGGAATTTATGCTGCTTGCTTTATAGAGTTGCCAAAATATCATTGAGATGTATGATTTTACCACGGTGGGAGACAATACTCTGCTGTATTCCGTTGTCGTAATGGTGCTCAGAGCCTTTGCTAGCAACTTGCACTGTGGTAGCTGGCTGAAGCCACCACGCAGAGTATATGGAAGTCACTAGAGACAAACTAGTTTTGAAATATATGACCTTCTCGGCGGGATTTTCTTTTGGCTCCAGCTGCTGGACCCTCCTGTTTGAAACATTAATCTGTAAGTGCTTTTAAATGCTGAACAACACAGACAATTTGGGAAGTACAGCATGGCTGCCAATAGGTAGATTAAACAGAGAGAAAGGAGGCAACAGGGAGATGAGTAACTCCAAATTGGTGGAAGAGAAAAAATGTAAAGGAAGAGAATCCAAATAAAGAAGGGGTTGGGATGACAGGGAGAAGAAAGACTCAGACATGGGAAAGAAGAAAATAAAATACCGTGTATCGGAAATAAAATCTGTAAGTTAGGAACATTTTCAAAGCCCTGTGGCTGCCCTTAATCCTCCACATATATTGCTTTGAAAATATGCCCATTTGATCTACTCTCTTAAAAGTTTTTTTGGAAATAAAACATCACTTGACCTCTCTAAAAAAGAAGCACGCTGACATCAGTAACAGTGACCAGTATTTCATCTTCCATGGGTTGGCACCTGTGTCTTGGCCTTCTAATCTCTCCTTATTTTGGTGGTTTCTGTGTGTTACAAGTCTCTTTTTTTTTTTTTGTTCCTATTGCCAGCATTTGTCTTAATTTTTTAGTTGCAGGCAAATATTTGTCTTTAAAAATAAATAACACCAAGGAATGGAGCATAAATACCACTTTCCAGAATGAGACACAATATAGAAAGTCATTATTCATATTTCTCAGGTGCTACTGTGCCAATATCCTTCCGTTCCGATCTGCAGTAATTTACACTAGTTCTTTTTCAGGATGAGCTTTCTTGGAGAAATGATGCTATGATGTGCTAAATACTGTAGTGGTACCAATTAGTATCTCATAAAATAAAAGTCTAAGAATAGAAAGCTCAGAATAGAATGGGATTAGAAAGTCAGTATGAAAACAGACCAGTTTGTTTCAAGCAAAGATCCCCTTAATGTTGATAACAAAGGATTTTAATATCTTAAGTGTACTTAAAAATAGTGAGACTGTTACTGTGTATATTAAAAAAGGAAAAGTCAGTATGCTTCTTGTGCTTAATTTTGGCAAAGGTCTTAGATCATTGTGTAGGTTTGCATATTATGTGTGCAGTAATTTCTAGACATTGGAGTCAATGGTAGTTTTGCATGAGTAAAAACTGCTGGTTTGGTCCCCTATGATTCATTGATAAGGGTATTGCTGCTGACATTAGATTCAGCTAAGGGTAACAGACAATAACATGGCTGATTACTAAAGTAGAAGATGTAAATTCTTTCACATTTCTATGCATTAAAAAGGCTTAGAATTCCTGAATTTTAATATAAAATACAATGAAGTGTATCAAATAAGATTCCCCTATCTTGCTTTGTAATAATAAATTGGAGTGTGCACATTCAGAGGGTGAAAAATGGCTTTAAAGAACCTTTGCCTCCTAAGGTTGGGAGAATACGTTAACAAAATCTCATTAAGCACTCTTACTTTTTTTTTGTGTGATTGCATGTTCCTTTTTCTTCAAGTGATTGTGTCCAGACTCACATGATCTTATTAAAACCAGCTGGGCACCCAGAAGCTGACTGGGTCTACATCGGTGAAATAACTGGTTTGTCTCTATATGACGTTGGTTGTCACCTATAATGAGAGCAGAAACAAATGTTGTCATCTTATTTGAGGATCTTAGAATGCATTTCCTACTGTTTTTCTTATTTTGGCGTAGTCTTCACACCTTCTCTCCTTCCAGGCATTCCTTGATGAGCTGCACTGATACCTAGTTTAGCTTTTCAGAGCTTGGAATGCATTCTGGGGTTGGAGTTCAAGGAATTTAGCCTTTTTACACAGGCTTGAAATAAGTAGCAATCAGCATGTGTTCTGTGTGAAAAAGATGTGGGTTGTTTGTGTTGATTTTTTTTTTTTTCCCTCCAAATCTCACTGTGTCTTTTCGAATCTGTGTATGGAGGGGAGAGGAGAGTAGATACTGGTCAGGGCTGAGAGGAGAAGAGCAGATGCAGCCAGGGTTGTTTCTCATCGGCGGGTAGTGGAGTCCATCCTCACCAGAACTTCATAACCCCAAGTGAAATCTTCAGAGTTACTATTTTTCCTCTTAGGCTAACCATGGCAGTGATGGACGTACTAGTGCCAGAACACACTGGAATACAAAGTACGGTGTGCTTGGGCAGTGGTGAGTCTTAGTAGAGGAAGATCACCACCAACTAAAAAGGATTAGAGCCTCCGCTGTATGCAGTGTTAACTTCTTGCAGTGTATGTCACGAAGGAAAAAAGAAAACAAAGACTCAAATTTTGTTCCTATTGGAAGTGTAACTCCAATCGACTAATGCAGCTTTTGAAGTAGAGTTTGGAATTCAAAGTCTAATTATCCTGAATGATGCGTAGTGGTTTTGGTCACGTCCCAATAAATGGCATTACTAAACCAAACCAAAATCTTTTAAGTTGAAAATATTTTCCAAGTGTCTTCTTTAGCAAAGGTGACTGCAAGTAATCAGGCTCTTTGGTTGCTCAGAAATAACGCATGATGTTTATTTTGTCTCCTATAAGAAGATCTTTAAGAGCCTATTGGTGCTAGGAAAGAAAAGAATTGGTACTTTGAGCATGTAGCTTCCGTAATTTGTAAGTGTTCTGGGATCTCTGCTGCCAGCTGCTGTTCTTGTTCCCTGGAAGTGCATCTGGTCTGATTTTCTTTTTTTAAAAAGAAAACAACAAAACAAACAAAAGACACGACAAACAGGGATCACTATGTAAATAATAAAAGAAATAACACCCTTAACTTCCTTTTTTTTGAAGGGGTTATTAATTTAAAATAACTTACTGCATTTTTATCCATCAGATAATCTTTATAGCATGAAGAATATGGCAGCCAGTATCAGGAATTCGATGAAGCTCACAGGATTTGTAGGTGGTGATGGATGCTCCAACCCTGTAGGGTTATCATGGAAAGGTGAATTAGGAGCTCCCTAGCTACATCATTGTCTCGGTGAGCAGTTAACAGCCTACTGAAATAACTTAGTTGATGCCTCCTTTTTATTACATGTTTACTCTTGTGTGCATGTATTTGTTTGGCTGATTGCTGTGATTATTCACTTGTTCCACAGTGACCTTTTGTGTGGCTGTTCCTGAGTGCTGAATGTATTTGGACATGGTCATGTGTACAAGAAAAAATATGGCTTGACTGCATGTATGTAAACGTACGCAAATGGAGTGATCTTCATTGAAGTGTTAAATGCTACGGAACTTTCACTCTTGGTATATTGTACAAATGATTCTATCCAAAATACTTAGTCCATTATGTACTTGGCAGCAAAGGGAAAGGAGAGGAGAGCTGTTGTCTTGAGTGATCTATAAATGCAAGAAAGTTGGTTTTAATATAACATTAGCGTTTCTAAGCTCTCAAATAACATCCGAAGTATATTTTCATTACCAATAGATGGCAGCATAGCTCTTTAAGAGACTACCATAAGGTACTTAACGACTCAGTGTTAATGTAAATTACTTTAGTGGAAAGTTATTATCTGAGTAAATGTTGTTCTGCTGCATTTTTCCAAGTTCTCCACCTATTTTTGCTTTAAAATAGAAAGGAAGAAGCTATGGATGGCATAGAAGTTAACTGTATTTTATGACTAAATATGTACTAGAACAAAAAAATGTGTGCTTTTTTTTAAATGCATTTTGTAGACACAGGCATATTTTCCAAGCCCAATATATTAATTTCCGCTAAAAATTTAAAATATGCCATTTTTTATTTGACAGAACCTACATTCTGTTCAACATCAAGAACAAATATCACTTTGCTTGTGAGGGTAACAGGACCTGGGTCAAGGAAATCTGAAAATAAAGCTGAATGAGTATTCCGTGTTGTAAACCCTAAAGGCTATAGTGGGAATGGTACAGTATTTAGAAGGGCAGATTTTTCTATAACCTACTCTAAGAAAACGGAGTTCTTATTGTATTGTTTGACTTTTAGTTTGAGAAGTAAGGATCTGATAGCATAGTATTCTATGTGGTCTTGTAGACGGATAAATTACTTTGAAAATCCAATATTCAGGCAACTACCAATAAACTATTAAATCTATGCTTGCTGAACACTGTGATTAACTTTGGCGAACGGCGTGGGGAGGAGCAGGGTGATGGGGGACAGGAACAAAAAGCACAAAGCTTTTTATAGTGCCGTTCCTGGGTTTAAGCTTTTCAGAGTCACCTCTCACAGTGAGGAAACACACGTGAGAGAAATGTTGGAGGGAAAGGAAAGAAGGATTCATGAAGGGCACTTGAGGTTGGCAGTAGCTGGAAGCTCTCTGCTGAGATGCAGGCTGTGTTAGACAAGAAGGCAATCAGATCAGGGGAAGCACAGCTTGTAGAGAGCAAGCAAGTTCTTCCAGTCTCGATTTTCAATGCTTTGGGGCATAAAGTAGCACGTTCTTAGCTGGAAAAGATCTGCTTCTCCAAATACTGTTCTACCCTCTGGCTTAGTTCACAATGCACTAATTTCTGCCATATATGCAATCCGCATTTTTTTTTGTCTGAGGCTGCTTTTGTTTTTGTTAATGTTTTTTAGTTTGAGGAGAGTCAAATTGTCGAACACCTGTTATTTGAATTATTTTGATAGGCAGAACAGAGCAAATCTCTTTACTCCAGATCTCGCCATTCTGCTGCCTTCCTTTTTTATTTGCTGTACAAGGAATCTGTTTACTCTGCAACACCAATGCATTTTCTTTATTGCTGTTAATTGATAATATTTGAGTATTGTTGCATGACTGGCCGTTTCAAGTGAAAAAACATTGCCTAGCTGGAAACTTACTGCAAATGCTGATACACAGACGATCTAAAGTTGGGCAGAAAATGTCTGTCAACCTTACAGCATCTGGATTTGTCTGACTTTCCGTTCAGGAAGGAGGCAGCATACTCCACTCCTCTCCTGTTGCTTTTGACCTGAAATTCATCTGGAGTGAAAAATAAATTTTTCTTGGTGAAAGTTTTGTTGATATCAGTGTATCTATGAGGGGCTTGCCTTGGCTGACCAGTATTTTTCAGTGGGAGGTTTTTTTTTTTTCCTACGTCAGTAAATGATTTCTTGGAAAGCATAATCCTTTATTTTTTATTTTTTTTAAAGGAAGGATTAGATTGCCCTTTTCCCTTTCTTGTAGTTTATCAGATTACATGATTTTTCCCTTTATATTAAAGCTATTTCTTAAAAAGATTAAATTTTTAATATTAAAATGTATTCTGTGGTAACTGTGGGAAGCTCTAGACCCAGTGCCTATGCCATGTTTTGTGCTTTTGTTGTAGCAGTCTCATAAAAGATAGCTCACGCATTAATGCAGTTGATTTTTCTGAGGGGGAAGATTGATATTTGAGATTTAGTGGAAGAAAGGGATTAAAATAGGAGGAAGATTAATTTTTTTTTTTTTATTTCGCTCATCTCTATCTCATGTGTGCATCAGTTTTATATGATCATTTCTTGTTTCTTTTGTTATGTATCATGTTCTTACATAGGTAGTAGACACTCATTATTAAAAAAAAATTAATTTCCGATTCCATTGCTTGAGGTTGACAAACATTGTGAATAGTGAAAGCCAAACTTGCACTTAAATCTCTTAACTTTGGGGATGTTACAGTTGCTTTTGTTTTCTACCACCTGCATCTGAATATTTGCTCCTCTCCAAGTAATGCAGCGTCTTAGAGATTTCAGTAACCAATGAGGGCAGCTAGAACATCATCTTGTTAGTCTAATATAGAGCAAAATAAGTTGATGGTTCAGTAGAACTTTCTTTTTTTACGTTGAACAGCCATTCTTTTGGAGGCGTGGGTTTGATTTTATTATTTCTTTTTTAACTCTATACATCTTTAAGGGTTACATCAGAATCAATGTTCTTGTTTCGTGTACCTCCTGGGAAGATGCCTGCTCACTGCCACGAGAGGGTGGCCTGTTCTGTAATGTTCTTGACAGCTAGGTGAAATGTTGGAATCTCGGTGTGCTTAGTGTTGGTGGTCCAGGCTTCTGAAAATCATAGGAAAACCAATTTGAAAGTGAGTTACAAGACCGGGATATTTCACCCTTCTCCTCAATTAAGGTATCAAGCGAAGCCCTTCTGCTTGTGGTGATCTGTAAATTAATATACAACTGGAAAAGAAGCCTGAAAGCATTTTCTTTCATTCTGAACAGGCTGCCCAGGGAAGTGGTTGGGTCACCATCCCTGGAGGTATTTAAAAGATCTGTAGATGTGGACTTGGCATTGTTAGGCTAATGGTTGGATTCGATGTTCTTTTCCAAGCTCAACGATTCTGTGTTGTCTGTTGTTTTGTTTCATGGTACAAAACCACCATTGCAGCTTTCTGTCTCTGTGGGTTTGGGATGTACTCTGTATCCTGAGGAATAACACGGGGCTGGGTCTCGGTGAGGAGGGCAAGTGGCTCGTTGCTAAGGAGGCTGTATACTGTTTGTCAGAAAAAATGCTGAACTGATCAGCACTGACTGTAGTTCATGCTGCCTTCTGACATTTTCTGTAACAGACCTCTGTGCTGTATTTGTGCGTTGAATCGATTTAAGCCTTTAATGGTAGTTGACTGTGTTGCATTGGGTAGCAATGGTTATTTTGTGTTACCGTACGTCCTGGGAAGTGTCCTTTTTAGAATGTAACTGTACCTTTCTTAGTAGAACCTGTTTAGAGGATGAGACCTGTTTTTAAAAAAGCCCATATAGACAAATTTTTTTTTTAGTGTTTTGCATTTAACGAGTGTCTTCTTGAGAGTGCTAGTAATGACTGTTGTTCCAAATGACAACAACAAAAAATTGCAAAGAAACCTCTCGTGTCAATTTAAATTGAGCTTATGACAGGAATTCAAAGTGTCTCTGTCTTTATCCCATGCATCTAGTTACTATATTTTTTTGCATCTGGAAGGCCCTGAAGAGTCATAGTCATATCCATGAAACACAATAGATGGCCTTCTAGGCTAATTTATCTGAATTTTCCACCTTCTAAACGTAAGTTTAAATGTGGATTTAAGAATGTGAAAGAAAAATCTCAGACTGTTTCCCCCTTCCCCCACCCATAGGTTTGTGAGTGATTTCTGCTGGGTAATAATCACAGGGAGTAAGGAGAGTCATGGAACTGAAAGAATATAATCAGAATGTATAACTATATATACTATGATAACTTAGAACTGTCCTATACTGTGATGAAGAAAACCTCTGTAATGGTGTCATATGCCTGAGAGATCCCTACAGGGGAAGTGCTTGGAAACTGAACCGTTGATATACCTAGGATCAAGGCTGGACAACATGCTAATAAATAACACATTGTGGGGAACTAGTCTTTAATGGAGGCTGGATTAATTATATAGGTGATGTATATAAGCCTTTTTCTTACCCAAAGTATTTCCTTTCTGAATGTAGCTAGTTAGGCAAACAGTTATGTCATATTATTCTAGTTTGCTCTCTAACTGGTTTTTTTAGGGCCTGCAAGAACTGTATGCACTTAAAACTAAATTTACGTACTATTTAATGTCTTATTAATCTCAGCTATCTTAAACTGTGTTCTTCACATACTTCAGGTAAACTGAAAACAAAACTAAACTTCAAACTGAAAAGAATGCTCTGAAACTATGTGTTCCAAAGCATATTCTTCCTCCCCCCGTCCCTCCCACCTTTCCAAAAACAGCTTCTGCACACCCCAAGCCTTAACCTATAGTAGGTCTTGGACAGATTTTGATTTCACAGGTAAACAGCTTGAACAAAACTCATCATAAACAGTACAATCCTGTGCTCTGTGATAATTTTCCTAGTGTTCTGTTTTCCTTTGCACTGGAATGCATTTTTCTAGAGAGTAATGATCTACTTTTTCTTTTTTTAGCATAAAAACTATCTATATATATTTTTTAATCTGTCTAAATATAGACTTGTGTTTTGAAGCCGCTTATGTGCTTCTGGAAATCTTGACCTTCAGAGCCTAGAGTTAGATATCCAATTTGGAAAATGTTGACTCTATAAAAATCAGTATAAAATATAGTACATTTTGACAGCAGATCATTAACTGATACCAAAGTAATTTTGTTCTATTAGTTGTATCCAAATCCAACCTAGGCTGCTAGTTGCAACTATTAGAAGTCAGCAGAACTTAAAGCCTGCTAGAGCGGAACAAGCTTAATGATTCTTGAGTGAACATGAACTGGCAATTCTGTCATAGTTTGGGTTCCTGGGATGATGGTAATACTGCCTAGATCATCTTATCACCCTCATCTTGAAAAATGCCTTGACTAGACCAGGACAGAACCATATCCAAAGCTAAGTAAAGGTGAGAAAGCCCTTGAACAACAGTTGAGTGCAAGAGTTGTGGTTTTGTTACTGTACTTCTCATGTGCTCCATCAACCTGATGCCTTCTGACGGGAGAATATGTCTTTCTTATTTAGACTTATGGGAATTAAAACAATGTCCAAACCCAAAATGCAGTCTGGTTCCAGACTGGTAATCCAGATACTGTAGTAACAGGAAATAAAATTTTTATGGATAGCTTTGTAGTTCTGCAAAGGATGACTCCTAGGGGTTCTTCTGTAGTTATGATCATGTTCTTGTGTTTTCAGTTTTTGGAAGTGTGATGAAGTCTGCTTATAGCTGTTCTAAGATGTTACAAGTGCACTAGCCAGAAGCTGCAGAAGTCTTGACGTTGGTATTAAGTGCTTTTATCTTGATTGCCTAAACTAATTGGAATTAAAAAAAAAAAAAAAAAGGCTTGTCAACTTGCCAAATAAATGACTTGTGGATCTAGGGATATCATAGATATCATAGCAGGCTGCTACTTAACTTCAACAAGAAATCAGTCTCTATGTTTGGTCCTTTTTGAGACTGTTGGCTCTTGTTGGCTTTCATACTATTTAAAGACCTTTCCTCTCAGATATTTGTGGAGCCAGAGATGTTTTCTAAATAAGCTTATTAAATGTGCTTTCACATGCTGTACTACTTGGTTGGCAAGTATTCTCATAGTAACTACTTATCAAGAGTAATGAAGAACTTTTTCCTCTGTTTACTTCCTCGTGCCCATACACACAATCGCAGATAAGCGTAGGGAGAAAACTGGTGGTTCATTCCCTGCCCTGTGTCTTTCATGATGTTGTAGTAGGGAAGGCAAGATCCTTGCCATCTTCCTCTCATATGCATCTATGAAGCCATAGTGGACCATTCAATATTTTTAGATTTTAAAGACAGATAGGGATCCTTTGGTTAATTTAATCTGATCTCATACATAACAGAGATCAGGGATCTTGTCCGGGAATCTCTGCATCAGAATTCATTGGGAAATCTTACCAGTTCATGTTGTCTTTGGCATTTGATATTTTTCTTTTACTCCATGGTCAGTTCATGTCTTGTTCCTCTTAGTGCAAAGTGTGCTCTCACCAGTAAAATTATTTTTGTTCTTATCATTTTTTTTAAACGGTGCATTTACTGTTGCTTCAACGCTGGAAAAAAACGTTGTTTTTCCTGTTAGCGTGGAAATAATCCTTTTGTGTTCCAAAGAAGTGGCCAACATGACATGCTTTTCGAAGAGGAAAGATTCCTTGCACTTAGGAAATAAACACTTATGAATTAAGTTGCTGTTGTAATTCTGGATTCCCTAATTATCTGTATGTATTTGCGTTAGTATTTTTAATCCTTTTAAGCTCTTGGCCTCAGTTACACCTTGTGAAAAGGATTTACAAAAGCTAATTGCATTCATGTTGATAAGCACTGTCTTTTAATATTATTTTTTCTGTTTCCCTGGATGTACCCTTCTGGTGTTCTGAGGTTTTGTATTGGTTTATTTAGACCAGTTTGCTAATTTCCTATCTTTTGCATGTCTTCCCCTTTATATGAAGAGCTATGTAGATCCTATCTCTTACAGTACGGTTATTTTCCTGCCTAGTTAATTCTGATGGCTCTTGGCATTCACTAGGAATCCTTTTTACTTTTGCTACGTCCAGATCTGGTTGGTTTATCCATCCTAAATGTTCTCAGGCAGTCACACCTGTGACACTTATTGAAACAGTGTTTTTTCAAAATTGTGCTCTGCTCCATTCTTTGTTCTGAAATGTAGTGTTCTGAAGTATCGTCTTCTGAGTACTATAGGGCATTGCAGAAAAGCCACCATTCATTCCTCTGTAGTGATGAGCAGATACCAGGGTGTATAGTGTGGAGTAAAATAATGAAATGTTTAAAATTATCCTTTTCTGTGCATGTGTTATTCTTTAATAAGGAAATCTAAATGTATCATTCTCATTCTTTGTAGCATTTCCAAATACCATTCTATAAGAATTAAAATACTTTCCCTCTTTGGCAACTGGTCACAGTAAAAACAAGGATAGTAAAGTTTGCAGCGTTCTCTTAAATCATGCATGTGTCTCATTGTGAAGACAGCACTACCTTTGCAATTAAACCCAATCAAATTCAAGGTAAGGTATATATGCCGTTTATTTTTTACACTACCGAATGTTAAATGTTACATGTATATGTTCAAAATTATTTTTTTTTCCAAATTGATACTACTTTTCTTTATTCAGTGTCATAAGTGTGTTTGCCGCTCTTCAGCTTTTTACAGGTGGAATTCTAACATGTGAGATAGTAACTCTAAAAAAAAAAAGTTGGGTTTTTTTTTTCTAAACCTGCAGTCAGATTTGAACCACAGATGACTAGTTACATAGCCAGTAAAGCTCTGTGTTTGCTAGCCTCCTTCTGTCATCTTTGCTTTGCGTACGCGTGTCTTTAAGCTAGTATAGTTCTGAGATGATTTTTACCCCCTATCAAACCTGGGATTATTTTTAGTATTCAGAAATGCTTGCCATATTGAACTGCACAATTAACTAACCAGGCTAATTTGGAAAATTAGTCTGCCATTCTGGGGTCTGAGAACTACCATTATATTTTAGTATGTAAAGTCTACTCATTTTCATTCCTTCACAATTTTCTTTCCACTTGATCATTTTCTACTTTTAGCAGGGTATTATTTTTCTGGAGGCATTTACAATGAATGTTATTTGCTGGTCACGGCAAATCTTCAATTAACAGACTTTGATGCAGTGTGTATCATTATCCCATTATCAAGTCATCCTTTTCTTCATTGGTTTTTCAAGTTACTTGTTTATTGTTGAGAAATGTTCTATTCTCAATTAGTATTCTGTAAGGTGTCTTTTCAGGGTCTCCAGTTACACGATACCGTCCTGCACAGTGACTGTCATATTTCACGAGTATATAAGGTTCTGTTAAATAAAACACAAAACATATCTAAACATACTGAAACCAAGAAAACAACCCAAGTCAACGTAGAAGAACCTCTCTAAAAAACCCGTCTCCCTTTTATTCTTTTTATGAACTTTTAACACAAAGTGATCACTTTAAGATACAAAATCAACTGTGACAACACAATTAGGTGCTGACAGTGTTGTACAGATGTTGTAAAAAAGATACTTGTTCTTATTTTGAAACGTTAAGCGCTTGCATTTAATACTAAAATACTTCTATTTGAAAAAGACATAGCATTTTGTGGCCTGCTTTGCCATCTCTTCCAAGTTGGCAGCCCCTCTTCCTTTGTAGACAAACCTCGCCTTTGAAATAAAGCCCTTTTCCTTCTAACAGCTGTCCCAGAAAGCTTGCAGTCATCTTTGAAGGTGAATTACAGTGCACACATTAAAGGCTGGTGGATCCAGGGAAGAGGAACAGGCGGGTTTTATGAGTAGGTATTCTTCGATAGCATGAAGTGAGGATTATGGAGTTTGCTTGTCGCAGCTTAATCCATCTGTTTTAATCATTTCTGGTTAGCAAGTAATGACATTTAGCAGTTGTCAGAAATTAGTTTAGTACAGTTGCGTTTTTTAACTCTCAAATGCGTTTCTCAAGACTTTCTTTTCTGTTCGCGTATCCTTGTGATGCAACTGTTTGCTGGAATGGCTGTTACACATATTTACCCTGTTGGTTTTGTTGGTTTTTTTTTTTTTTTTTTTTTTTTCCTCCTCCCATGTAAAAATCATGGCATCACACAAAATGTCCAAACAATCCATGATAGGAGATGATTTTGAAGGAGGAAGATGCCTGGCAGAGTACAGTAGGATTAATCCTTGTGCCCGAGCGATTTAGTGGTGTGTTTCTATTAGGTCTTATTAAACTTAGGGGGTGGATAATTCTTGTTTTCTCAAATGATGTTATGCTTTTCCTGCCTATGTTTCCTGTAGGATGGATCCATTGCTGCTTGAGTTGGCAGTAGAAATGTCATTGGAGTTAAAATGGGGAGTAGGTGTGTGGTGTGAGCCCAGAAACACATTGACACACACACTGGCATTATAATGCTTCTTACTCGTTAAGATGATCACTTTAGCTGTTATAACTGAGTGCCGATTTTCAGGCAGTTTTGGTGTTGTCCCTTTCTCTCCTCCCAAGCAAAGCCGAGTGGGAAACCAAAATACTTGGCAAGATTTTTAAAGTGTTTGTTCGTGCCACCTCTCTCACACTAATAGTTCGCTTTTTCTTAACAGCCTGCTCTGTAAGTTACCAGCGGTTAAATGAAATAGCAACGGAGAACCTAGTGGAATGTCACTTCTGCTTTAAAATATCAACAATAGTTTCTTCTGAATTTCGCATCTACTTACAAAGACATAACGTGATTTAAATTGCAGAGCCCTAGAAGTTCCTCAAGTTTTATGGTATAATTGATGAGAACTTCTCGAGCTTTAAGAAAGCAGGTTAAAAACCCCAGCAATCTCCCTAAGTGGAAATTTCAATAAAAACCAGCAGAGACATCTTTACAAAATGAAGTACTTATATGTATTATTTTTATTGTGGGCTAATAGGCACTTTCTTCCTCACTAATTGGTCTCTCTCAATTAAAACAATTTCAGAATCAAATATATGAATATTAATATAGTATTTAAATTGATACTTTATTATACACAAGTCAAGAAACTCACAGTTAATTTTTCCCACTACAACCGTATCTTCATCCCCCCGAGTGTATGCACTGCAGCGAAGGACTTATTTTACAATTATACCACATGAATACATAAATATTTAAAAAAAAAAAAGGAAAAAAGAATAAAGTTATATTTAAAAGATTAATTACAGAGCAACTCTGCTGGTTGCCTTAACTTAAAAGCAGGAATCCCAGTGGTACAAATAAGCCAAAAAATTAACTGTTAAACACCTAATAGAGTATGAACAATTCTGTGTCAATAGGATGCTGACTTCCCTTTGCCCACTGTAGTCACTGGCATAGTGGAGAGAATAGTCCATCTTTACTTGTGCTGAAAAGTACGTGTGGTAACGGATGCTCCTGTTCAGGAGTCCATGAACCAGGGCACTTCATGATTTCTAAACATCACCACAATGCAACTCCACTGTATTTTGCATGGATATTACCATATATGTATAATTAGAAACTATTACTATTACACTTGTACGGCAGGTAAGTAGATTACATTGCTGTTTAAATTTACCAGTAGGTTAAGTGGGTTGGTTGGAGTCGTGAAGTGAAGCTACGTAAAATTCCTGTGACTGGAAGCTGAGAATTCATTACTTCTATTGATTTATTCGCATTGATGTGTAACTTCTAAAATGACATTAAAATTAAAAACCGTGATGATACATTACGATAAACTTCTGTAACTAGTATGATACTTTCTAAAGTTTGGAGAAATTCCCAGATGATCTTCAATTTTCATTGTTACGGATCAGGTTCATCAGTTATGTAATTTTACAGTGATGGGGATGCGCTGAGTCTATTTTCCATTTCATCTGCGTAACTACTTAATAATGAGTGTATGTTACTACAGGGTGGGTAGTGTTCATATGGAAGTCAATGGCAGAGCTGCCATAGATTTCACTAGTAGATCACTCTCTTATGAGAGGGATTCCGTGCCGCATCAGACAAATCTGAGGCAGCTCTGACCTATCTATAAACACTCAGGGTCGGCCCAACCGAGAACCCGTAGATGAGAACGGGGAACGTAGATGAGTGATGTGTGTGCGTTTATCCTCAATATTCAGAAGGGCAGATCACTCACCAGAATACTCCAACTCTCTCTTCATCCGACAGCTCTATACTGAACGTGGATTTAGGATTTGGGAGAGCCTCTCAGGGCTAATGAGCCAGACAAGAGCAAAGTAAGGAAAAAGCACGATGTGACATTATAGACCATCTAAAGGCAGAAAGCACTTTTCCAGTTTTGAAATTCAATGTCTAAATTCTGCTTGGTGAAGCACAATAGGATTAAAAATGAGGGAAGAATGTGGCCTGCAATGAATTTTACATTATCTAGGCTTAAAAAATGTGGGAATATTAGTCTTAAGAATAAAAGCTGTACATGCATTCTACTGTTTTCTTTTTCTTTTTCCTTTTTACCCTTCTGCCCCTCCAGATACTCCCTTCGAACAAACAAACAGAAATCTATAAACGCAAACATCTGCAGTGAGATCAAGCATTAAGATGTTTCAGCCCAAAGTGTTATTTTCTGACAGCGTCGCAACAAGAATGGAAGCACCGTCTCAGCCCTAACTTGAATGTTGCCACAGCTGCGACACTGTAATTACCAGTTTTTAAGCTTACTTTGGGGGAACGGTTTTGAAGCTGCAGCATGGCAGGCTAAAGCTTTTCGGAATGAGTCAGAGAGGGTTTCTTCGTGTCTGGCTTGCTGAGGACCACTTGCAGTTCTGGCAGCTACAGAAGTCCAGAGGGGGGGAAAAAACCCCACTTTGCATTAAAAAGTGTGTGTGTACTTTACATGCGTGTGTACTAATTGTGTATATGTGTGTATGTATGTTAGATACGTATATGTATATTTGACCACTTGCAAGTTCTAGCTTCTCTTGTGTTGGCGGAGTGCTATTGAAACTTTCCACGCCTTCCGAACGAATGCACTTACTTGTGACTGAAGTGCAGCCCTGACTTTAAAAAGATTACGGAAAAGTTTTTGTCTGTTAAATGCCTTGGTAAGTGGTCAATTACATAATAACATCTATCTCAGGATAGGCCCGTTTCATGCACTTTTTGAAAAAATTATTCTATTCTTCTGAGTCCTACTTTAAATATTTTCCTTTAATTATAAGCATATGATATCAGGTTAGAGCGAAGCTAAATTTTACCGCCTTTCCATTTGGAGATGTGCTACAGTGAAAATAGAACATTGAGGCAGTAAAAAATGTTGCCCCTGAGACCAAGTCTTATAGAGTTTGGTGTGTCCGTGCATCTCTAAATTTAAAATGAGTTAATTTAATGCACGCTTAGGGCTTTAGTCCTTGCCCTCTAGCCCCTACTGTAACATGCGTCTGTGTGCAAAGGGGAATGGGATTAGAAAGGGTAGAAATGGAGCCTGCAAGAAGGCTCTTCTCAATGCCCGGGCTGACGGATGCCAGCTGCTGTAACTTTTGTTAGTCAGACCATGGGGGTATAAAGCGGGAAGCAGGCACGTGCTCCGTTCCTGCAAAATATCACCACGCGCCTACTTTCAGCAATGTACAGTACTGTCTTTGCGAGCAGCAGAGAGGGAGGGGTCATTTCCGTAAGCTAAATGGGTATTTGACAATCTCGCGGGGTTTCGCTTCATTGACACCGCTTATGTTTGGAACATGGGGTAGTAAACTGCCCGCTGTATTGAATGAGGACCGAAATGTACTCAGTCGAGAAGTGCTGTGCTTTTGGAGTGGAAGCATCTAAATGTTGGTGATCGCTAGTGCTCCTTCCTAATTTTTAGGACAGTGGAACCGTTTGGTTTCTTTTTATGTTTGTGTATTTTCTTTCTGTAAAGAGAAGTGTCAAAATAGAGTGGATATCTTCATGTAGTTGTCCCCCTGGGCTACTTTATGCAGAAAGGCTGCTGAATTATAAGGAAGTTTTTGTTTTAAATGCAAATGATTTGTCAACATTAAGGACTCTGTGCTTTCTGTGCAGCTTTTCTTGCTGTATGAAGGCCTCAGAGAGGGGGAATGCCACCAACCAGGGGGTTTGGGGGAATGCCACCAACCAGAGGGTTTGGGGGAATGCCACCAACCAGAGGGTTTTTGCCACTTAAGAGCTGAGCTGCTCGCTCTTTTGTTTGGGTATTTTGGGATTTCGTTTGTTTGTTTTTTCTCTTTTTTTGATCCCCGTGCTGCTGGTGGCTGCAGGCTTGCAAAACTGATGTTACTGGAGCAGCCCTACAAAAAACCAATAAAGCATGTTATGGGTTAAGTCAGCAAATTCCTATGTATCTTTAATGGATATTTTAAGAGTTCTGCATTAAAAAAAAAAAATAATAATGCATAGCTTTAAACATAAATTTTTGTGATTGAAGAAAGATTTTAAAATTTTCTTTAAAGGAGGCAAGACATACGAAATGTGCTGTGGCATGTGGACCCCATTTCTTCTGTGTAACTTTGAGAGCACAGAGGTGTTCTGAGTTAGCAGCTGAGGATTCCCTCCATAGATCTGTTTGCCTTTTTTTTTTTTTTTTTTTTTTTTTTTTTATGATATGGTCGTGCCTGGAAAGATGAAACCCAGGCATTGTGGTTAGTAATCTCTAACAAATATTAAGATTAACCTGCTCCCCGGCCTGGTTAATGGCTGGGGAGTGTGAAGTCGAAAATTTCTGCTCCACCAGGGTGTCAAAACGGGCTGGTTGAGAGGCAAGTGTGACAGTGTGCTCATCTCCTTTCTGCCGAGGAATCTAATGCAGAGCACAGGTTGAAAGATTAGACACCTTTTTATATATGTGAATACAGAGGTGGAGAGCGCTCAAAACATACTGACCCTTGTCAAAGGTACATACTGTAAATACACTAGTATGTTAATTAAAAAATGTTTTTCGTATTAACGGCACTAGCATGATATCAGATACCAGCTGCGTGTAGTTGTATCCAGCCTTTGTCTTATTAGCTTGATGTCAGGATGTTTCCATGAAAAGAGCTTTAATTACTTTCCGTTCCTAAGTGCTGCGATTGTTTTGTTTTGGTTTGGTTTTTTTTGTTTTGTTTTGTTTTTTTGTTTTTTTTTTTTTAATTCAAGGTGTTGGTGTAGCTAAGTGGTGCTTGCATTCTCTTGTATTTAGGTAGTATAGTAGTAGGCAGTTTAAAGGGATCCCTTTTAGCTTCTCACGGTGCTTAATTCACCTTTTGCTTTTTTTCTTTTCTGCATTGATTCAAGAAAAGGGAGTTATTCCCCCTCCCCCCCAAATCCACTGCTCCATTTCTTTCTTTGTCTTTTCTTTTTTTTTTTTTCCCCCCTCTAAAGAGGGCTGTGTGGGATATTGAGTTGTCTGTAGGTGATCTCCCTCAGCAACTGGGACATCAGCGCTAGGTGGATTAGATGACTGCAAATTAGATTCCGCCGACTGCATATGCAGTACGCTATTACATTTATATAGCCAAAGCCCCCATTTCAAAGGCAGCAGCAGCAAACCTGAATCAAGTAACGTTCTCTGAGTTTGTCATCTAACATCTAAGCCTTTTGTTTGGTTTTTTTTTTTTTTAACTTGAAGCAATGCTACGTGTCTTTCTTCCTCCTCCCCTTCTCAAAGCTGAGTTCTGCTTTTGCCTTACAAGCTGTAGAACCTGCTGTTCTTTGTTACCCTGTACTACTGTGTCTTATGACTGTAAATAGCTACTACGTTCTTGAAGAACTAAGTGATTTTTTAAAATTTTATTATTTTTTTTTCCCCCCGCCCCTGTTGGTTAGTCTCTCCCGGGATCTGCATGTACTAATGAAATGATACATTAAAAACAACATAAAAACTGATAGTAAACTATTTAAGCTCTGTGGATGCCATTAATAATGCATTTCCATTGTAAATGCAGTATTTTCATAGTCATAGAAATTAGAATTGGAAAAATATGCGTTATGCCATTCAGTTCTATCTCATCCAGTGCCGGATTGCCTTGGTACGGTTAGAATGTATATTTCCCAGTGCTTTGTTTTAACTAATCAAGTGATGAGGCTTTCAGCATTTATCTCGGGAAGCTAATCCAGAGCACAGTGGGTCCCACTATTAAGACATTTTTATTTTGTGCTAAAATTTCTCTCCTCATCTCTCTCTCTCTCTGTTTTATTTTTCTTTAAAGTTTCCTTTAAGCAGCATTTCCAGCACGCTTTCAAAATCCATAAACTGTATAGTGTTACACCTTACTTTTTTTTTTTAATTTAGTTTTGGATTTGTTAGTAATGAGATAGTGGAAACATCGCCACACTTGGGGGATGCTCAGGAGTTTGCAGTGCAGTCTACTCGTTTAATATGTAACTTAGATTTATATGCCCTGCTAGCTTGACCTGAAGTAGTTTGATTTGGGCTTACGGTTTTTCTGTTTATTTGTATTTTGTGGTGGTATTTTTTTTTTTTAATACAGTCTTTCTAAAATGGCTTTATTTTTACATTTTCTGTTGAAATAAGCCCTTAATGAAGATTATTGCTAGGTTTTTTATTCCTATATTGGAATGATTTTTATCCCTTAAATAAACGTTTGACGTTTTTCGCATCTGTAGTATTAAATACATGTGTGACTAGACCATTGCTACTTTTATATAGTACCTAAATATTCAGTCCTGCACTCAGATACAATTATCTCTACCTATCCTAAAAAAGGCTGTATGATATAGCAGAAGTTCTTCACATGTTTTGGGGGTGCTATCAGGAATGTGGGGGGAAAGGAAGTCATTTAATTGTGCCCCATAAATAGCACTTACGGGAGATACAGTGTTTATAGGCATCAAACGTAAACATGAGATACTCATTCAATAAGCAACTGATTTTTGTGAAAATACTTCTGGGGATCGTAGGGAAGTCTTTGCAATAAATATTTCCAAAGGCTTTTCTGACTATTTTACAGGACATTCAGTTGCAACCATCAGTGCATTCCTTCTGCAGCAGGACTCTTTCTAGGAGCAAATGCACCTGGTTTTGTTCATTCTGCTCCATTTTATTTAATTCCTGCTCACTGGATCCAGTAAAGATAATACCTCTAAGAGGATTTTGCTGCCAAGAAACTAAAGGTGGCATCTATTCTGGATTAATATAACTTAATATGTTTTCTATTCCTTAGACTATTTAGAATATGAAAGAAAGAGACTCTGTCACCAGTAGGCTGCATTTTCTTCTGTAGGTTGGTCCCAGATTTCCTGTACCATCCCCTTTTTTGAACACTGCAAAGGAGGCATGTAAAATTCAAAATGGTGATGTTATTACCCTGCTGTTGAAAAGTCGCTTGCCAAAGTCCACTAATAGTTAAGCTGTTATGTGGCAAAAAAGGAGGTTGGGTAATGAATGAAGAATAATAATAGTTAAAGAACTGCTCGAGGCACCTTTGACAGCCAGCTCTTCACCTGGGCTGAGGTTTGGCACTGGGCCTGCGCTTGTTTGAAAGGATTCTAAACCGTACAAAGCGGTTCCTGTAGTGCTGGTAATACCCTGTGACTATCTGTATGCTTTGCAGGCACAAGTTAGTCTCAAAAACGTACGCTGAAATCCTAGACCCACTTTGAAACTCCTGAAAGAAGTTTTGATTTAAAATACAAGGATGAAATACTACCTTGTTAGTGTTAGAATTGTACTTGTGAGATGAAAGGAACTATCTTATAATAAGTTATCATATATAACTATTTTATTGAAAAAATTATTAAAACAGAGGGATCGTGAAGAAACATTCGAGTTTCTTTTGTTCCTCTCTTTTTTTCCTTGTCCTATCTATTGCTCCTCTGCTTAAAATTCTTTATGCAACAATATAGACTTGATTACAGCAGAGTAGATTATGATTTTCTGTTTGAAAGGATATTTATGTTCATTATGCAGAGATCTTTGTGTGGTTCTGATTGTCTCCAGTGGTTAGGCATTTGAACCTCCTGGATAGCTGCTAGTATAATCCAGCTCTAATAAAAATGTAGTTTATGCATATCTCAGGAAGGTTTAAGGCAGCTGTGAGCTATTCATACTCTCTCCTCAGGAGAGGTCTAAAATTTTCTGTTTTAAATAAAGTGTCGTCTTCCAGTTAACTTTAACTGGGGGGAAAAAAAAATCCCAACACCTGTACGCCCTCCCCGCCCCCCGCAATGTTTAATTGACTCTGGACCAGTGACAGGACCATCCCTGCTTTTGTACAGTAATCCATTCCCCTTTTGTTGGGGAGATACTCAGAATGGTAGGGATTTTGATGGAAAGAGCCTGTAGGATATAGCCAGTCTCTTGATTTGGTTCTGTTCCAAAGTTGGGAGCTATGATGGGTCTTTGTTTTGTTGTTTTGTTTTCTTTTTTTTTTCCCCTCCTGGTTACTGTTCTTTGTATATGTTTTAATACACATAAAAAAACCAATCGTTTTGTTTTGCCATTTGTTCCTTTTTGTATAATGAAATTTAAAAAAGAGGGACATCATAGATATATGTGGGTGGCTGTTAAGTCCAGTGTTCAAATGCACCCTGCAGGTGTCGAAGTTCAGGAATGAGACTGCTGGAAGCTGGGAGCATTTAGCAAGGGAAGTATCGCTCTGTACTTGCGTGGCTTTCCTAACATCTGAAACTGCTCGCTGTTGGAGCTGTGATAGTGAACTTGGTGGAGCCTTGTTTTGATCCAGTACATTCTTACAAAAGCAAACAGACATCTGAGCAGCCCAGTTGTAGGTAATAGTTAAAGAGAATGGTTTTTTGGTTTTTTTTTGTTTTGTTTTGTTTTTTTTTCTTTGATGTGTCTTAAAAATAAGAGAACACATGCTTTAGTTATCCAAGGAAAGGCGGTATTACTGTTTGCGTTGGGTAAACTAAGTCCTGATGATCACCAGAGCTCCAGGCTGCTGTCTGGGATTAGTGAAGCACATCCAAA
This sequence comes from Rynchops niger, assembly GCA_013400035.1. NCBI lineage: Eukaryota > Metazoa > Chordata > Aves > Charadriiformes > Laridae > Rynchops > Rynchops niger. The sequence continues at coordinate 666,458 of VXBH01007437.1, forward strand.
GGCAGCTTCCTCCCAGCACCCTCCCCAAAACAAGGGCAGCCCTCCCTGCAGTCACTCGCGTGTGTGCACTTTCTAGAGCAATACACAAGCTTAGGGTTCAGATTACGTCTTGCAGAAGCACACCTTTTTTAGGGAAATGCTGTGCATGAGTTAGGAAACCCAGCTTTTGAAGTATTTATAGCTGTGTGGACCGCGTGGAGGGCAAAGCTGGCAACTTTGCGTAGCACTGGACTGCAGTGCATCGTGCCGGGCTCGTCACAAGAGTGTTTCCTGCTTCGGGGATCTCTGCACCTGCGAAGCATTCCCCTACTTTCCATTTCTGCACTCAGCTTTTATTCACCCCCCCGCGCCAAGAGTGACAACAGAGGCGCTAGCTGTGACTGTCTTCTATTGTAAAAACTGATGCTGAGCTCAACAACTCGTATTAGGTATCCTCGTGAAACAGGCGTCAGATAAAACTGACTCAAGGCCATCGTGGGCATGATTTGGTATTGAAACCACAGTCTTGTAAACAAGAGGCTCTCTAGCCATTAGCAGTCCCTTGAGCTATTCAGTGTTTTATAAACTAAGCAAGATAATCTGACACGTTTGAGGATTTGTCTCGCTTAGATGTCAGAATGCTTGAAAATTCAAGCTAGAGACCTGTGAGGGAGGAAAATAAACCAGGGAGTGAAGTGGGTTATGCATCTAGTTGTGTAAATTGGGGAGGCAGAGGGGATGAACCGGGGTGAGAGATGACCGTCGGCTCTTTAAGGAAATACTGCTGCTGTCTCTGTCAGAGAGACGGGGGAAGAAGGGCATTGAAACAGTGATCGCAGCGAACAGGGGAAACAAGAAAGACATGGGTCACAGTAAATAGAGTAGCAAACGGTGTGATATTGTTGATAAGCAGCTTAATGTTGAGATTACTATCTTAAGTTCTGAAGGTTCTCTGATCACTGTTACAAATCCAGCAAGACTTAAAGGGGTGCAAGTACACTGTGTATGGAGAAGCTTCAGTAATGGTTCCGTAGCTGTGCACAAAGGGATACGAATCGTTGCCGATATATATATTTTTCCAACCAAGAATCTGCAGCTTCCCATCTCATATGTGCATCGGTTAGCACCTTGCGCAGAGATCTGTCTGGCGCCCCTTTGCTTTTTTTTAGCCCACCTTTTCAAAGAGAATTGTGAAACCTTTCAGGGCTTGTTACGTAAATTTGTTTCAGGTAGAAAGAAGCAGAAAACCCCTCTTGCCTGCAGATACAGAGCGCGTGCTAGAAAAATCGGATTTGTAGTCTTTCTGCATAATCTAGAATCTAAGTAGAACAAGGGTCAAAGTTTTCACTATGAACTACAAAATGAGGACTCGCATGCTATTTATCTCAGGCTTTACGTTTCTACAGTCTTAAGTGCGTGACTCTAATAAACTAACTGGCTTATTTTAGTCGCTTTTGGTTTTGTAGAGAAATGTGTTTGTAAGCTATACGTCTGGAAAAGTAGAGGATAAATGCACACGTATCTGAGTCTATATTTTCTTCTAGTCTAGATAAGAATTCTGTATGTGTACGTGAGATGTGTCTGCGCATCCGGCGTACATCCCAGATAACTGCTTTAGTGGCTGCATGACACAAGTACATCAGAAGCCAACTTATAAGGGGAACCCCACCATATTAAAAACCATGCACATGAGAGCATCATGGGGTGAGCTAGAGAAACCCTGTAGAAAATGGGTAGGTACCAGTAAGTGTTCCTCTACAAAACTTTTAACTGAATTACTCTGGAGGCTTTTCTGTGTTTAGCAGTTAAGGTGGGTTCTGTGTGTTACGTATTATGGTCACTGAACTACTAATAGCTATTTCTTGTTGTATTTTTGTTAGATTATTAAAACTTCTATAGCAATGAATTATTTGCTCCATATATATGGTACGTTCCCTTTTGTTTGTTAGCAAGCTTTTCAGTGAGAAAATCCCCCCCCCAACATCCAGTACTAGAACGTGTAAGAAACGTTATATTTAAACCACAGCTAAATCATAAGTGTTTTTCCTAGGGAATAGAATGCCCACTATTTTGCCTTGTCTTAGAAGTGAATATGACACATAAGGAGGAAAAAGCCAAAGCTGTTGATACTTTCACACCAGCAATCAGCAGGAGTTTTCATCTGAGGTCTGTGAGAACCCAGAAGGAACGCTGTCACTGAAATCATGGCTTGGAACTCCGGAACAGCCAGAAGTAGTGTTCTCCTCGTGAAATCACGGGGCAAGTAAAAGGTGTATGCGCTTTGCTGAGAAGAATGATCATACTGGTTGAGATACAAGGTCTTCCGAACTCAACGTGTCGTTTCTAGCGGTGATCAGAATGGCAATTATTAGGAAAATAACAGAGAAAGAACGCAAGTATGGAATGATCTTTCCTCTAAAATAGTCTCAGCTTTCTCTAATCAGCAGTGTAGAGATCTGAGTCTCCTCTTTTATGCCAAACTTTGTATTTAGTAAAGGTTTTTCATACAGCTTTATTCCCTTAATTAATGTAATTACTTCTTGAATTTTTAAAACATTTTTCCAGTAAAAATACTGTGCCTGTACTTCCACAAACAGTTGTGGAGTATGGGGAAAATATACTGTTTCTTAACTTAGGCCCATTTCATCAAGTGTTCGCTAATTCTTGCGTTATGAGAAGAGATTTGCTATCCCTTTTGTAAACCTTTTAAACAGTTTCAAACATTTTCCGCAGCCATTCTTTTGCTGGATCTGAAACCTTCTTGGCTGTATATTGTTCACAGTTCACAACCCATCTCTCATACCTCACTCTCTGCATTGTGTGCAGGCGGAGAGAAGGCTCCCCGAGATAACGGAGATAGCAATGGCAAGAAGTTCACTGAGTACCTACTCTAATTAGGGTGTGACGTTAATTAGGCTACAAAGATATTTCTGTGTAGGTCAGAGAAAGAACAGCAACAAAGTGAAATATTTCCAAGGGGGAGATACAGGTGACAGCAAGAAAAAATGTCTTAATTTTTTTCTCTTTTGGAGCGCTTTTAAGTTGAACTTTCTAATGAATTACAGATTTTTACATTTTGTTAATGTTGTGCTCTATAATACTGTGCTTTGCAGTGAAACTTTACAGTAACAGTTTTGCTTAGAAAATAACTGAAAAGGGGCATTCACGTTTGCTGTTACTTTATGTTCTGAGTGTGCTTAAATTATGGGTCAATCCTGATTTTTCTGATTGACGTTGGTCCAGGAAAGCCAAAAGTGTTCTTTAGTTTTGAGTTTCAATAAGGGCAGGGATTCCTAAATTAAGTTTTACGTGACAGCCCATGACAAAGGGTGGAAAACCCAACTAGTTATTCCTCCTGTATTTGTATTGGATTTGAAGTTGTGGATTAAGTTGATGGCATTTACAAAATTTGCTGACACTATTTCAACTCATGCTGAAATAAATGAGGATTTTTCTTTTCTGTTTCTGTGGTTTCTATGGTCTATGGAGAACACAGAATTCTAGCACAAAAGAAGCGTTTTCTCAGTGAAACGTCTGCTTATAACCACATGTTAAGATGTGGTTCTTGAGTAGAAACCAAAATCATCATGTTACTGTATTCATTCTTTTGACTAAAACTCCTGAGGCAGAGAGTGTAAATAGTGCAGCAGCGGCTTTTAGAAGTGTGAAAAAAATATTCCATGCTGTTGATGGGAATTTCCTCGGCAGTATGTCTAGTAGCACTATTAGATTTTTGGGCATAGTGACACTGCTTGAATAATGTCCTTTTGCTATCGTTACTGCTTTGATTGTATAGCATTTTAGTGGCGTAGAGCTTATATCCCACTTTCCCTTTAGCTTTTTAGACATGTATGTGTGGGAATGCAGTCTGTGATTTATTTGTGACTGTCACAGAGAGGCTAGGGGAGAAGAATTTGCTAACAAAGGCTGCTCTAGAGCGTTGGAGAGGTCAAGAGCTTTGTCAGTCAGTTCCTTCAGTCACAGTCAGGTGAATGCTCTCACAATACAGTTTGCTGTTGTGTTGAGGAATTAATTGCATACAGGGTTACGGTTTTGTTGTTTAACTTTAAATTCAGACTATGGATGGTTCCTAGAAGCCTACTCACTGAATCATTGTATGAACAATACTTCTACCTATTTTTTTTTTTTCTTCCTTTTCTGTCAGGAAATTATTTTGATGTTTAAACCATCTCACATAAAAATGTGCAGCTGTATCAAAACAGCAAGGATGGTAAATGACAAAATATCACACACACACACTCCCTTTTGTATGTGCTATATAATGATCTTTTATTGTCCTAAATAGATTCTAGTTTTCTTCGCCATCTTTTCTTTAGGCCGTTTCCTGCTGGAAAATTTTAGAATTACTCACTTCATGGTAAACAGGCTTCAGCTTTGTATATGGATGGACATGTTTCCCTTTTTATAAAGGGGAATAATACCTGAAGAAGGTTTTTAAGGTTTGAACGTGATTCTCGGGTAGGGAGGAAAGTTTGTTGTTGATTTCAGTTGGAGCGTGTGTATGGAGAGGCGTAAGGACAGCCCCGTAAAGCTTTTTGCACCTGCTCTCGAGCTCAAATCCTGGTTCACATAGGAAAGAATGATGGAAAAGACCACGGTCTCTTACTACTCTGGTGGTCAAAAATGATGAAAAAAGACCTTTGTTAGCAGCCCTTGCTCGGAAACACCACTGAACTCGCAGTTCTGCGTACACAGGAGCTACAGAACTGTATCCTCAGTAAAAGTGACAAGGCAGTATTAGTTCCGAACCACGGGCTCCCTAAAAAAGCGCCAGGAAAGCAGATATATGAGGGCTGTTTTTGCTAGGAAGAGCAAAATGACAAAAGAGGAGATGGATGCCTCTTAAGAAGCCAGTTTTCAACTTATTTTAAAGGGGCGTAAGGAAATAAAACAAGCTAATAGACTTGGTAGTCAGATGGAAACGAGAGCAGGTTTATTGTTAAAAAAAATAAAATCTGTTGCAAAGCTTTCCACTTATGTATGAGACAGAAGATGGAGTTGAGCACGTAGAACTTGACACACTTGTTTCTTTTATGCATGTTACCAACAGAAAATCTCCTACCTCTAGTTAACATTAGTGATATGAGCAGTTTTGCAAGAATGTGGGCACATCAGTCTGTTAAAAATAGGGAAACATGAAACTCCCAGGGGAGATAAAAATGTCACTGAAATTGAAGGTCCGGTTTTCCCACAAGTGCTTGCAATGAAGCCTTGTCTGTGTATACGTATTTATTTAAATAAAAAAAAAAAAAATCTGTTTGAATGACATTTTATTAAAGATGTAAAAATAAACAAACTCTTTTTCACTGACAAAACATATAAAATTCAGTTGGGCTGTAGAGTTTCCCTTCCATTTTTTAGGGGTTTGGCTGCTGAACCAACAAGCAAACCCTCAGTCTTTTCTCTGCCTTTCTAAGTGATAATATGCCTGTTTGTTTCTCAGAACGTTTCATACTGCTGTTAAATTCTTTGGGCCACTCATGGTTTTTAAAGTACTCAAAATGCCTTTTTTGAGACAGAAGCTCAAAACCAGAAAAATCTCCATTTAGCTGTCTAGAAGCAGATATCAATATCTCAAAGTATATAGCGTCAGGAACTCTTAATTAAAGTGATGGAATAACTGGGAGAATCACTGCAATCTTTGAAAATGCAAAAAGAATAGTTGAAAAATATACTATTTGTGTGTATATATATATATGCAAGGTACTTTGTTATAATGGTGAAATGTATTCTTAACCACATTTGATACACACAAACCAAAATACACCTATCCTTTACTGATGCATGATCAAATATATTCAGGTGAAACTCAATTTCACTCTGTTGCGCAAACAACATTTAGCCTTGAGTGAGTATTCACACTTCTGCCAAATGTAATATAATTCTTCCAGAGGTAACCTACAAACAAATTAGTTTTCTTTTGCGAGGTGTACTTGAAAAAGGTTGCAGGAGAGAGTGGGAGATCAGAGAGCATATGTTATTGTTCAGTAATCCATGCAGCAGATATCAGAAATTAATGAGGCAAAGAAAGCAAAGGCGGCAAGCAATGCAATCAGTGGCAACTAAATTTGGGAAAAGCTTGAGTGTTCTGGGAGACAGGAACATTGTGTTCTCTCTTTTTTTTCTATATGCTATACCTGAAAACGTGGGGACTTGAATAAAAGTGTTGATGTAATTATGTATAGAGCTAGCCATCAAACTTCAAAACAAAGCTGTAGGTCGCTAGTGCTTTATACCAAGATTAAAATGAGCAAATGAAGAAAGACAAGACAAATGGATCTGTAAATCGCATAGTTTCATAAAACAAATTTTCTAGATGGGATAAATAACGTAATGTTTCCCAGAGAAGCATCAGGATGCCCATCGCAGCTGGGACGCTGTCTTCATTCCAAAATTGTAAGCAGTTTTTAAGCAACTGTCTTCTCTGCCTTGCTACAGAAACGTTTGTGTCTTCCACCGAATGGAAGCACGTCTTAGTTATTTTTATGGGGCCATGGGATAGGATGAATTTATTGGTACTTTGCCATAGGGAGTGGAAAGATGCCTTGAGGCCTGTTTCAGGGGTGGAGGAAGAGGCAACGTGTCTGTTGGTTGAGTGGCACACTGGGTGTCAATGCTGGGAAGTCTGGTGGTAATGAATGTTAGAATTCGGAGATAGAGCGCATGGGTGAAATCGTTAAAAGTAAATTTATTTTTTTTGTCCTTTGAATTTTGAGAAAAAAGAAACCCTTTAACAGGCGGTGTTACACAAAAAGCTGCACTACTTTTGTAGAAATAACGATAGATTCTCTGAAGCAGTTTGAGTTTTGTCTCAATAAACACAAGGCAAAATAAATGAGGCTTATAGTTTTATTGGTATTTAAGTGGACTTTATCGCACGGGAATAATGTGAAGGTTCTTCATTCAGGTAGCGAAACCGTTCTGCCACTTCGTGCTTTTCATATTTATAGTTTCAAAGTGAGCCGATTTCAGGTTCAGCTCTACATAGCTTGAAAAATTTTTCACTTACATGTAATAACTTTGGACATCTGTGTACCTTTGCAGAGTCATTTGATTAATTTAAGACAATCTCTACCAAACTCTCCTTGTCTTTAACTGCTTGGTTGGTCCCAGCACTCCGTGGTGGTTGACAAAGTTCTAAGCTTCATTACTGTGTTAATAAAACAGCTCAGCTTCAAAATTGGTCAGTTTATTGATTTTTAGTGGCAAGGGATTTGAATGCATTCACTTTGCAGGCCGTTACTTTCCCACTTTCAGAAACCAATCTGCTGTTGTGAGTAGCGAATTAAGCATGCAGATATTATGATAATCGGAGAAAATGAAATGTTCACACTAGGGATGTATCTCTGAAAAATTGTGTGGAATATCTTTCCTGAAATCTTTGTTGCTGGAAAAAAAAAAAAAGATTTTTAGCCTGGATTATACTGCAGCTTTTCTCTTCTTTTTCATGTTCAACTTTTGGAAAAAAAAAAAAAAAATGAGGAAAATGTAAATGTTTTAATTCATGTTTTGTTTATTTTTCATATATCTGGTATTTATAAAAAGCTGAGTTATTTATGCAGGCCTTGCATTGCCATTCCACCCTCCTGTTCTTTTTCCTGCTTAAAAATCTTGGAATATGTTCTATTTATAGTAAATGCAAAGCGAAGGAAACAGTCAGTTTCCCACAACAAAGATGTTGATTTTGTGCTTGTCACTAGGTCAGGCGACGGTATTGGCTATGTCTTGCCTGAGAACTACAAGGGATAGGAAGAGTCCTTTGCCTGTCCACATGTGTAATATGAATCGTGCGCGATATCCCACTCAGAGCCGTGAGGCAGCAGGAAAGAAGTGGATCGGCGAGTTTGTAGCCAGTTGACTGTCGCCTCCCTCACGGAGGAGAGTTTTTTTTTTGGTTTGGTTTGGTTTTTTTTTTTTATAATTTATTGAAGGTAAGGGACTAGGCAAACAAGGCCCAAACTGACTGTGAGTCACAGCTCAGCCCCTGCGGCGCCCTGGCCCCCGTGCCAGGCTCCGCTACCCGAGAAATACACAAGCAGAAAAAAAAGCCCACCGAGTCCCATACACAGTGACACCGAACTATTTAGGTAATTGCTTTTCTCAGAATGGTTTTATTCTGATTATTCAGAACTTTTGTATGTTTAATTTTGTTGCAGGTGCTGGCTTTGGAGATAATTTTCCATAAAATTAAATTACAGCAGTTGAAGAAATAAAATCTTATTAGACTATCTAGCCTAAACAAACAGTACTTTGAAATTATTGTGCAACTTTAAGGGATGCATTCATTAAAGGCTGCGTCTGATTTTTTGCATTTAGATGTCCTTTATATTTGCATACTGTTTCAAGCCTTCAGAATTGTGCAGTAAATGTGACTAAATAGTTTTCATCGATACTGTCTACTTAGAATCCATAACATAGTGCTATGAATATTGATTTCTAAAGATAGAAGTTTTGAAGTAAGGTGTTGATAATTTGAATTGGCATGGGCCCAACTGGATGCGGTCTTGAGGTTTGATGTCTACCTGTGCTGTAAAAGATAAATGTAAAGGAATAGCATAAATGTAGAGGGTAAAATCCAGACCAGTCAATCAAAATGGGTAATAAATAGGTTTCTTAAATTTACCATAAAGGAGGAAGGTCAAGAAAGGTATAGGCAAGCTGTAAGATGGAAAACGAAACCAAATATTTGATGGCAAAAATCTTTGCTTTATTGGGCATGTAAAAAGAGGACTATAGGTATGTAATTCACATAAATGGATTTACAAACGTTTAATAACTTGTTCTGGTATTGATTTAATGTGGGTACTGATAAAGATTTAAGGAACAACCAACGTGGATTTTCAAGAACAAACCGTGTTGAACTGCCATAATTTTTTCATGCGCTGTTGGGTAGGTGGGAAGCAGCAGCTGTGATTCGTTTTGATTTCAGAGAGGTTTCTTACACTGACCCCTATATATTCCAGAAGCAAATCACCAAGAGGTAAATGCACAAGCAGCTGAGATGTAAATCTCTTGGTTTTTCACTGTGGAGTTGGAAGGACATTTGTTATGGGTTGAGTCTCAGTTTGTTTTTTAATTAGCACCTTCTGTGATAGAAAAGGTCTCTATTAAAACTTAAGGGGATGTTACAGTGCAAGGGATGGCAAGCACTTGGAAGCCAGGTTGGAAATTCAAAATGTTCTTGGTAAAATAAAATTTTGGGGTGAATAAGATCAATGAAGACAAGTGCAAGTGAGAAGGTGGGGCATAATTAGCTGTGCAACAGTGCTGCTGGAAAGGAGAACAGCATACCGCACTCCAAGTCAGCAAAACTGTTCCAGAAAAGCCAGAAGTTGTTCTAGAGTTTATTAACAGAATTACTCTGTAGGAGTTATGGTTATTATTTCTCTCTATTTAGTGCTGGCCAGGCCTCAGCTGTACAAGTTGAGGAGCTCAGGGATGTCTGTAATAATGATAATTTTGAAAAGAGAAAGTAACAAAAATTATTGGAAGAATATTCACTAAAAAATAAGATCTGAGAGGGGGTGCTGGGAGATCAGCCTTACAATAACAATTGGTAGAAAGAAGCGAACATCAGCTCTTTTGGGATTTCTTTGTTTGGGTGGTTTTTATTGCTAATGGAAATAAAAGAAATATTTTGTTAGTTTTTTTACTCCAAACTGTTTTAGAAAAAGTTTCCACCTGGAAAGTTAAGCTCTGGAGCAGCTCCTAAAGGAGACTCCGTTGAAGGGATAAAAAAAAAACCATCAACAAACCACAAACCAAACAAACACAAAAAAAATTAATATCACAGAGTTGGGGATCGGACCTGGAATATGGGACATCCAGATGAAGTTACTATATAATATCACAGAGATTCCATATATGACAATGAGACTATAAATTATTTTGGAATGGAATTTAGATTTTCTGCATTTAATCTGATTTTCCTTCCTTATACTACGAATGTAAATAAAATTTCTTTTTAAATAAATTTTTAGGTTTCGGCAAATCTCTGTTTTCCATTAGAAAAAATATGTGGCCCCAAATTGCTGATTGAAGCAAGAAATCCAACATTTGTACGCACACACATGTACATAACCGATTAAATTCCTGTTTAACAATGAATTCTTTGGACACGTCTTTGAACAAATTGTAGTTCCAGCTATGCACCCCTGACTCATACAAATAACGCTGAAGATTTAGGTCTTTCTATCAGTCAACCCTAATTTATACAGCCTTGTGTTTTTTCTGCCAAGAGGAGCTTCGCCAGCCCTGTTAGGAGTTCAGAGTGCTTCTGGTACTGAATAGCTGACGGTAAACGGGGAGAATTTCTGTCGCTTAACGTACCCAGTACGTTATTGTTTATATATATATATATTTATAAAATATGTATATATATAAAATCTAACTTTTAATTTTATACTTTTAATAAAAAAATTTATATATATCTAAATATGCATATAGTTATTTCAGAAAAATACGGTCTGCCAGACAGCTGAATAATTCTGTACTCTCGCAGCTATTAAATAAGTGGGAGGAAGACAGGTCTTCTAAATGGATGACTCGATCTTAGCAAAAGCCACCTGTCCTTCCATGTGGCTAAACTCCACTCTTCTATCAGCAGGGCAGCACAAAAAAATTATATTAGTATATCAAAACATAATATTTAGAAATAACATTTATCCAGCTTAAGATTTAAAACATAACCAAGTCGACTGTCTCGAGAGCGTAGACTGTTAAATGTAAATGTTGATGCATATTTTGAGTATGTAATACTATGTATAGTATGTACTTGCAACACGAGTGTTTTAAAGTATGCTTTCTGATGATAAAATGATATTAATCACAGTTAAAGAAAAAACTTATTGTCTTTTATGTGCAGTGGCTGAGCTTGCAAGGACTTGTGAAATTGCCTCAAGAAAATAGGAAAAAATAATCTGTTTCTTTGGCTTCTTATCTATATTCACTCCGAATACTACTCAAAATAAAATTTGGGAAAGTGTGTCTGAAATCTAAAGAAAGCAGTAGCTATTATGATGAAACTGGCTGTGGCCATTTATAGCTTTTTTTTTAAAAAAAAAAAAAAAAAAAAAAGTCTTTTATGACTGCTCTGTTCCCTGCAGTGTATCTGTGAAGTGCAGAAAAAGTTCACAGCAGATGATTATACTAAGGTACCAAAGCTAGCGAAGTGTGAGATAATCTTTTGAGCTGAGAATTAGTGTCTCAGGCAACCAAGCGAGAAACCAAAGGGGAGTTATTTCTTCAGTAAAGTTTAAGGTCTAAGACACACCTGAAGCTGTATCTCTTTAATACTCCTCAAATCGATACCTTTGACCATCTGCTTACATGTTAATAAAGGTTTTTTGAGGGGAGGAGGTTGTCTTGACAGGAGATGGTGGCTTTGCCTCAAAATCCTATTTTGGTTTTGAAGTACAAATTTCTGCATTTCATATAGAATAAAATTTTCTAATACAGGCAAGATAACCTTTACAGATCTGTTTTCTACGCTATCCAAATGTGCGTATGTAATGTACACATTCCCATATTTTCCTTGTAAAAAAAAAAAAAAAAAAGCAAGTATTTCAGTGGATTCTGTTTCTACTTCCCCCCCCCCTTCCACTTCTGAATCCCAGAAGAGTAAAAATAACGAATTTTGGGAAGAAGTGCTTTACTTTGTACCAAAGTCTGTCTGTCATCAAGCCTGGCCATGACACCTTTAGTACCGTCTGGTGGAACTACCTGAAGTCATAGGTTAGAGAGTAGCTATTGACAGTTTCTAACTTACACGCACCCCTTGTGTATTATCATAAGGCTGCGGTGATATAAACAAACTTTAGTTTGGTGGAAACTGTGAAAACCTCTTACGAAGTACATATGGTAGTATTGGTATATAGATTATGCTCGTTTACCGGGTTTATGAGCCAAGAAGCCGTCTCTTCCAGGGTAAGTTTCACGTTTCTCTCTTGGTGCAGTGACAGGAGACTGAAGAGTTGAGAGTAGGGCAGTTTAAGGGATCTATCAACCACGGGTAGCAAGGGCTTGAAAATGTGTAAAAAGCAAGGGGGGGGGAAGAGTTTCCAACACCAATGTCGTTTCAGAACATTATTGCTTTTGCTCATGACATTCCTGTTACCTGTATTTGCCAAAACATAAAACCAATAAGTTCCTCTACCTACTTTTTAAGTTTCCCTGAGCTTTTATCTTAAAACATTTGGAAAACGTTTTGTGTATTTTCTTACCCTCTTTCATCCTTGGCACTTTCACAGGCAAAATGGGCATTAAATAGTCTCTCAAAGTTTAACGCGTCAAACCGAGGATGGTTAGAGTTGTTAGGTGCTAATAAAACATCTGGCATTGCAAACGGTCTTTAAAAAAACCATATAAGCCTACTTTGTAGGTGTAACTGACCCACTAATCATGCCTTAGTGTGTCTGTGTACGCCGCTGCTCTGTGAATTAAGTACTCGCCACTCATTGACTTTTGAAGGACTATAAACAGGGTAATAAGCAATGATTTAAGAAACCTATTAAAAATTGAGGCAGCTGTATGTAGTGTTTGATTAACTATTTAAAAATATTTGATTAATGCATGCTGTCAGCAAATGCTCTACCTAATACTCTAAGTCAGATGAAGCACTTGGATTTTATTCGTGATTAAAAATGCGTATGTTTGTGCATTGTCGGTGCTATTTCAAAGAAAAGTCTTTCTTTAGTGTCGCCTTACTTTCATATGCTTTCACCCATAAGCCAGTTCCTCTGATTTGTGAGATGCATACATGAATGATTGTGTGATTGATATAGAATCACAGAAGGGCTGATGTTGGCAGGGACCTCTGGAAGTCATCGGGTCCAACCCACCTGCCCAAGCGGGGTCACCCGGACCAAGTTGCCCAGGACCATTTCCAGATGGCTTTTGAGTATCTCCAGGGACGGAGACTCTACAACCTCTCATTCACCCGCACAGGAAAAAAGAGTGTTTCTTTGAAGGTTCTTAAGGAACCTCCTCTGTTTTGGTTTGTGTCCGTTGCCTTATCCTGTCAGTGGGCACCACTCAGAGCAGCTGGCTTTGTCTCCTTGGCACCTTCCCTTCAGGTATTTGTACACATTGATGAGATCCCTCCATGTGTGACTGTGCTATCCATGTTTCTTATTTTTGACTTGCGTGACTGGTGAGAAAGACTTGTTTATGCGAATGTGAGAATGTCCACTCCCACCCTTCTTTTTTTTTTTTTTTTTGGACTGGACTGAGTCTATAGAAAAGTTTTAGTAATCAGATTAGTGCACTATCTAATTCTGTTTAAGAGGCTTTAAAACATTTTACAATTTATAGCTAATGGATAAATATGCAGAGAGTATTTTGGGAGCACGGACCACAACTTTGACTCTCCCAAATCACAAGGAATTTTTTCTGGTTCACAAGAACCCGTTCCTATGATTTCTGCATTCCTGGCTGATAAGTGAGTACTAAAACCTTCAGTAGGATAAAATGTGAAAATACATGCCTCAATATTGGAAGAACTTGACAGAAAGGAAAATTTTCTTTAGTCACGGAACCCTCTTTTATGTGAGAGAACTTCTCCATAGTAGTTTACAGTGGCTGGAGACTCTTTTTCTGTGAAAGAATCCTTCTTCAGGTTTCTCTCTGAAAAATAGGTGTATACAGAGTAAGGGAGAAGGAAATAAAACCGTGTGCATGTGTGTATGCATCTATATGAATATATCTAAAATCCACGTAGACTGAGGACAGTCCTGCGTGTCTCTCAGAGCACTGGCAGTGTTGGCCGAGGAAGGGTGGGCGTCCCGTGTCATACTCCCACAGAGGGCTTGTGGAAGTCGTGAATGAGGGAGCTGGAAAATGCATCTTGACCTTGGTTTGATTACAACAGGCTTGCTTTGTTATGAACTCAGTTTGTTGATCTTCTAAATCGTAGCTCCACTGCCCCTTTTACAGTGTCCAGCCCTCCTTTTGCAGAAGACCTTTACTTGTGATAGTCTTACGGCTCCCAATAGCGGGGAGAGGTGTAAGTTCTTGCCAGGCATTACACCCAGTTAGGTGTGTTCTGGCAATTCCATATCTTTGCTGCTCAGAGGAGTTAATGTTTTCTTATATTCATGAAAGAGCTCCATGCATTCCTTGGGTTAGTGCTGTTGAGTGCTTTTCACGCTTCTGTGATTTCTGTTAAGATCAGTTAGAGAAAATGATTTCTTTGTAGTAAAGACAAAAGCAGGCTTTCTGAAAGCACAAGGATTCTTAGATTGAGGCTTGAGCTCATGACTAAGTGACAATGCCAGAGCCAAGGGTGTTGCTAGTCTTTACCCAAACTTCAGACCTATTTAAGTGAAAGAACCAGAACTTGCGTAAGAAAGAGCAAAGGAAGGATTATGCTGTTGATGCAAAGGCATGCTGTCTTCAGGGAGGCAGAATGGAAATAATCAGATGGGGAAATATGCGTATACAAAGGAATATCTTCCCTTAGCAGTATGTAAAATGTTCATGTACTCTCCAGTGTGATTTAAAATAAAGTTTAGGTACTCTTTCAATGTGACTGTTAAAAGTGCGCGTGAAGCGTAGGTATGCATGGAAGTTTTTGTTGTTAAATTACTTTTTCCCTAATGTTTTTGCTCCAACAGCTTAATGAAACATTTTAAGGTTATGAGGTGTGTGATAAGGAGGCTAAATCAGGTGTTCGTGCTGATGTAGCCTTGCTGTGACACGCCAGTAGTGATAATGTCTAGCGTGGATACAACAGCCTATCATCACATCTTGTAAAATGATGATAATTGACAAAATCTTGCTGTGTTCGGTGTTTTAAACATTTTGGTTTGTGGTTTTTTTTTTTGTTGTTTTCTCATGATTCTTAAGAAAATATATTTAACGTTCAGCTTTTGTATTGTTTGGTTTTGTGTACGTGTCTTTCCACTTCCCCCATCCCCAGTTCTGAAGAAAATGTATTTTAGAAGGTGGTTGTTTCCCAGGCAATGAGTATTTGCCATCCAGCCAACTTGGCTGCTGTGTTTGTTTGCGTGCCCTTTGGATCAACAGCTGCTTAGCCGCTCTTAGTATGGCTGCTTGCCACGCGGTGGAGAATCAGTTGTTCTCCCTCCTCCAAAAGATCTCTTGAAGTTGTATTTGCCTCACTGGAGGAAATCCCAAGGGGAAAAGGCAGGAAGCTGAGCCATCCTCCTTAAGGCTTTTTTTTTTTTTTTCTCTTTTTTTTTAAAGGGGAGCTTTGTGAAGATTGTTGCCTGCTCTCCCATCACCGTGCGGCAGCAGCATCCACCATCTCTGACCGGTGGCTGTGGTGGGGGGCAGAGCCAGCTTTGGGGACTGGGGCCCAGTGGTGCCCCACGGGAGCACCCAGCGCCAGAGCCTGGCCTGAGGGTGCCTGAGAGCTGATCTGAGCACCGTCGATACCTTCGGTTTTGATAGCGATCCGAAGAGATGTTTTTCAGGTTACTGAGTCCAACAGGTCACAGAGTTGTGTAATATTTTTTGCACTTGGATTTTTCTCACTTTCTGCCGTTTTTGGCACAGGAGCTATATCTCAGCCAGTGAGCCTCTCTTCTATTCCTTAGATGTACTGTTGATGGGCGGGCACACGGAAATTTGTTTTTCTGTACTGTGGTACATACACTTTATTTGTTTTCACAGTAGGGCTGGTCAGCTACTTTTCACGTGACACGTTTTCCTGCAGTCTGGGTGGACTAAAGAAATTAGAAACAGCTGAAATAATGATTTAGCAGAACTACTCTTTTACCGTTCTTTGAGGCTAGTGCCTGAGGGCACGGAGGATTTTCAGCAGATATTTCAGGGGGCTCTGAAGGGACTCAAGAAGATTGATCTGTTGTCGAGTGCCCCGGAAAACTGTTACACATTTCCCCTGTGTATGAATTTATAAAAAAATATATATATATATGCTTTTGTTGGTTTGCTTAAGTACTGTAAATTTAAAGAAATACACGTGGTGAGAAGAGACAAGGAACTTTTTACAGTTAAACACAAAAATTTTTGAATCAAAATGGGTTGTTTTCACCCAAAATACATAGAGAGTAATATCACAGGGCTCAGCCGCCTCATCTGAAAAAATTAAATACTTCTCAGTGTAAAAAGCTTTCATGAGCTTATCTTTCTTGAAAGATATTGTTCTTTCAGGATCTCAGGTTTATTATCTAAATAATATTAGCTTCTGAAAATAGATCTACTAAACTGTTCCTGCACGTCACCCGGGCCTCTCTATAGAAGTCATTCTTTGGTGCATTGCTTTTCTGTTTACCTTTGTGTTTAATTTCTGTGTGCATGAATGCAGAGAGCTAAAACCAAAGCTAATGCGACATCATCTAATCGTTATTTCATCAGGTCAGCCACAGGGCAAGAAGACGTGTCTCTTCTGCTTTAAGCCTATGGCAGTTACAAAGCAAGATGAAACTTTAAAAATCAAACTAAAGCTGTTACTTGTTTAAATTAATACTCGTTGAATTACATATAGTGTTAGTTTGCACTACTGTAAAATAAAAGTGAACTAATACAAATAGTGAAACACACTGAAAACTTAAACTTGCAGAGTACCTGAAGCACTCTCAGCCTTTACTGGGTATTTCATTACTGAGATTATGAAAGGGACATTTGTTGGTTTTTTAATTTGTTTTATTTTAAGTGGGATAGCTTCTGACTTCGTCTTTATCTCAGGTTAGTTATTGGACACATCGCTGGGCTTATTGACGGCAGCTCCGCGAAGGCTTCTGAAATCGTAAGGTATAGTCTTTCCCACCTCTGCTATAGCTTGTGTATGACAGCAAGAAAAGAGCTTTGCTAAAGAAAAGACTCATAGCTGTGACTTATTTATGTGACACTGAATGTTTTCTGTGACAACGTTTTCCATTGACTGAGGCCCAGCGTGGATGTAAGAGTTACCCGCGTACGCCTTCCTTGATTATATTTTCAGTCTGGTTCTAAAACAGAATAAATTAAGCTGCCTGCTGGACATACCTACTAAGCACCTGACGATATTTATTATTAATTTATTTTCTTGGAATAACTGAGAGGTTGCTAGTAATAAACAAATAATACTTGAAATTGATCAAGAATTTTTTAATTTGTTCTAATTAAATTAGTTTTGTGACTGTTAATTTTCTTAATTAAAGATTTCTTCTAGCCATTTTTTTTGTTTTTCAAAACCATCGTTACCTTTGATTATCCCATTGGAAATTACAGCCCACGATTTGAGACAAACTGGACTGGTTACTACAATAGTCCTTTTGGACCTTCGAAATGCGTATTAATAAATTACTAAATTACTGGCAAAGATGCTTCTTTTTTTTTTTTTTTCTTTTTTAAAGCCTTCATTGATTTGATTAAAGTACTAGTAAATTTCCTTGTAGTGGAAATTATTTGTCTTGGGGAAACGAAGCTAATTGAAGTGAAAAGTTAATATAGGAAGATGAGATTCACATAGGTGGCAGGTACTGAGGTGTTTCCTGTGCAGCCAAAAGGTTTGAAGTGGGGTGGCGAAGCCAGCAAGGGGTTTGCTTGGCTTTAAATCCTGGCTCTTGTGTGGGGAACCGCTCGTTGGGTTACCTGTATGTTGAAGCTGCGTTGGCAGATATGAGACCTGCTTATGGTGGAAATGGACACCGATGAGTGCCTAGAGGTGTGTTGGGGAAAAACAATGTGTTATGTTGCAGCCAGGACAACATCTTTAATGAGGTTCCTATATTGCTGTTGAGTGTATAGTCTTTTACATACAATAAGCAGTATATTCTTTGATGTACAGTAAGTAGAACTGCTACAGATGTGGCTCATCTGCTGTGTGATAAGTGTAAAAACTGTAGAAATCAGACATGTTATATTAGTTCTCTATAGTTTTAATTGATGTTTCTGTGATATAATCGCAGTATCATAGGCACACCATACAGATAATAACATCAGGCGTCTCTAGATAGGGACGAGCCCATTTACACTCTATCTATTTCTGCAGACACTTGACTGCCCGTTCAGCTTTGCTAATTACTTATAAGACTATAAGATAGGCAAATGGAGTAAGTTTGTTGTTTTGATCTGAAATTTCTTGGTTGATTAATGTAGGATCAGAACCCTGTCTCACTGCGTTAGAACTGAGATCAGAAGAAAGCAGATAATCTGCTCAGGATCCCATATGTGGTCATGTAAAGCTGTGTTTTGGCCTCTTCAACCATACTGGAAAATAATGCTATAAAAGATTATAAAATGTGTCTGGATAAGAGTATCAAGTCCAGAAAATGGAACTATGTGGGCTGTGTCTGGGAGTTTAAAAGCACTACTGCTTCCTTATCTAGCTTATGCCAACAAATAGATTGGTATCCGTTTGTAAACCTGTCTGCTTTCAGAGTTTCTAAGTGACTACTTGTTCATTTTCCTTAGAGTTGATTTTTTTTTTTGTTTGGAAAAGTTTATGAAAAAATAAGGTTATGCAGAAAACTGATTTTGAGGAAAGTTATCCTGATTTTACTGTAGTTTTTAGAACTATTTGAAATAATTGAGAAAATAGACTTGTGTTTTGTAATGGCTTATTTTTTGGTGATGGGTGACGCCCAAAAGGACATAACATTTTCATGATGGATAAGCATTACATTTTATCTTTTAAATATTGTGTGTGAGAGAGAGCAACATAATATTTCAGTAGTTAACAGAAGTTAACTAACAAGACTCTAAGACAAGTGGAGTTGTTCAAATCAGGCTTTGAAATTTCCTCTGAAATTTCAATTTTTATTAATATCAAGGGCTGATTATATTAGGGAATGTTTTCTAATATATTAAGATATTTTTCCTTGGGGGTTGTGTATGAATGTCTTAATATTATATGCTAAAACCCCAAAGCATTGTTTGCACAAAAAAAAAAAAAAAAAAAATAGAAAGAAAAGAAATATCCAATATAATACCAGTAATCTGTGAGTTGAGAAATACTGATGCTGGGAAATACATTTGCTTTTTAAACCTGTATTTTGGGGGATTCAGTGTTGTCAATCTCAATAAGGAAGACGAGGGTAATGTCTTCAGAGTAGCTCGTGCATTTTTAGTGTACCGTATTGGATCACTGCTTTGGTTAGCTGATGCAGAAGAAAATGTTCTTATCAATAAAACTTGAGTAGTAAGTAGGTCATATTTATAAAGAGAAAACAGTGCAAATTACTGTTTTAAACCTTTTAAGATGAAGTTACTGATGTTCCAGGCTTCACCTGGAAATCTTGCCGTGCATTGGCCGCTAGGATATTCAGATGTAATTCAAATATAGCTGTAAGGAATGTGCCATTGCTTTTGGAAGGAGAAATTGTAAAGTATAGTATATGTAGCACATCGGTGTACTATATGCAAAATTAAAAATGTTTTGATAAGACATCGGCTCTTTTTGTATCCTACCATTTATTTCCTTTATCTGTAACTGTGATAACGCTGTTCTCATAATTTCTCATTAGCAGGCATACATATTTTAACAACACATTTGAGCTCTCTTATTTCTTCTTTGCCCTCTGCAGCTGAAGAGGGGAAAAAAGAAAGGGCGTTCTTTGTTGCCATAAACACATCAGAGCAAAATAGCAAAATCTAAAAGCTGCTTCACTGTGAAAGAAATTTTAGAAGTAGGCTGTGCACAACTAGCAATAAGGAACTTGTTTATGAAGGGTGAAAACCCTGGGTATTTGGTAAAAATAAAAGGCCAGACTATGAAGAGTGTTTGTATGTTTTTCTCACTTTGAAACTAATGGGAATTGGGTAGCTAAATGCCTTTTGAAGTCTGACCCAAACATCCTAGGTGAAAATTTGTCAAAATCTCAAGATTTCCCCCTTTCACCACTCTCACTACTTGAGAGTAGCTTCACTGAGGTCAAGAGTTAAAGTGCTTTAAGTTATATGTGGAGGGGTATGTTTGTCTTGAAGAATGGCAACGTTTGCACTGTAAAAGCGAATTTTGTGCTCTCTTTATTTTCATAGTTATCATCATCAAAGAATCTGAATGACTCACAAACTGTAAGGATTTTATTGCTCAGACTTGTCTCTGTTATGGATAGAAACATTTGGATTTAAAAATGATTAGCGGAGAGTACATTTATTTACATGTATGCACCTGTTCGGTCCTTAAGGTTACCGGAAAGTTCATGACATTGATTTCTGCATCAAAAGTTACTCCTTTCTGCTGTGGGACACAGTAACTCACAAGAGGAGGAAACATCTGCAAAATGAATTCCACAGTTTCTTATGGGAAAAACATTCCAAAATAGTATATTACACTTGAAAGTCATGATTTTTTTCCCTTTGATTATATGGGATAAAGCTACTTGAAGGTGGCATTTTTCTCTAAGAATATCCTTTCTTTGGTGTACCTGTAATGATTTCTTCCCATGCCTGAAGAACCTAAATAAGATTGTCCAAACCTTTCTTAGAAGAGACTTATTCAGTATTTCAAAATATATTTCTCAGCCAATAAAAACCAATACCCCAGGAACAGGAATTCTTTGGACCTCAGAAACTGATTTTCAGTACTGCATAAAGAAGTAATTCTATAAAGGAGCGAACAAGTAATTCAGTTGGGTATTGTGTCTAAAAAGCACATCCCCTATGTTTTCTTACATTGGCTGCATGAAGAATTGGTATTTTTTTGTTATTGTTGTGGTTACTCCACGATTTTAATCTCGTTGTTAGATTCTTCATGATCCTCGGCAACTGTTAGGCGTGCCCTGAAGCACGTAGATGGTCTGAGCTTTATGTCAGCATACTCTGCCTTCAAAATATTGTTTCTTGTGCTATACAAAATTTATACAGCAAGGTTGAGTGGGTTATTCTGTTATTTGGACAGCACCTTATTTTTATGAAGTCTTTATTCCTCCCTTTTCATGTTCTGAATTGTCTTGTCGGGTGGGCGACTACTTATTGCCATTATTTCTGGTTACGTACCATGTGCATTGGGTGGAGGGACTTACTGTATCTTTTTCTGTCTTCTAAATATGAATTTCTGAGGCTCTCGTCACTTGTTTAACACACTGTAATCACCTGATCTACTTGAACAAAATTTCCTCTAATATTACTTCTCTACATTTGGCGCACTGTCAGTGGAGATCGTCAGATTCTGTTACATCCAAGAGAACCTGAGATGTCAAGTGACTCTTCTCCTAGAAGCAGTGCATGTCTGTTTTATGTTGCCTTTTCTTGCGTGCGATAGCAGCAGTTCAAATACCTTTCTCAAGTGGCCCTGATCCCTATGAGCAGCTAGTTGATTGCATTCAACTCTCATTGAGTGAGGAGAATTGTTGGCTTAGCACACAAGGAAATAAGGACCACAAGGAGAGTGACTAGGTGGTTAAGAAAATTGCAATATTTATCCAAAAAAAGAACTCCCCAGCCCACCCTCACATCTGGTGTTATTAATGTTGCTTAGTAAAATTGTAGATTCCTGTCTTTAGTTGCTTATTAGAGTAGTGTGCCTATAGAATAGAATAATATTTCAGTTGGAAGGGGCCTACAGTGATGATCCAGTCCAACTGCCTGACCGATTCAGGGCTGACCAAAAGTTAAAGCATGTTGTTAAAGGTATTGTCCAAATGCCTCTTAAACACTGGCATCCTTGGGGCCACCTCTCTAGAAAACCCTGTTCCAGTGTGTGACCACCCTCTGGGTAAAGAAATGCTTCCTCATGTGCAATCTAAACCTCCCCTGGTGCACCTTTGAACCATTCCCACGTGTCCTGTCACTGGATACCAGGGAGAAGAGCTCAGTGCCTCCCTCTCCACTTCCCCTGCTCAGGAAGCTGTAGAGAACAATGAGGTTGCCCCTCAGCCTCCTTTTCTCCAGACTAGACAAGCCAAGTCCTTAGCTGCTCCTCATATGACATTCCTTCCAGCCCTTTCACCAGCTTTGTTGCCCTCCTCTGGACACAATAAACTATAGACTTGATTTTTTGGAGATTACAACTTAGTTTGCTTTTTGGGGATGATAGAAGCAAAATAGCAAATTTTAGCATCGCTACATTTTTTTGTTTTGGTTCGGTTTTTTTTGGGTTTTTTTTTTTTTTTGTTGTTGTTTAATCAGTAAATTTTCCCTCAAGTTCCTTCTCATACCTTTTGTTTGCATTTGCTCCTTCCTGCGCTGTTGGCGTTGTTATTGGTGTGGTCAGACAGTTATTTCCCTGCCTCAGTTGTTTAACTGTCTGCCTCAAATGCCTCTGTGAAGGAGAGGCCAATGAATCAAGTAGCAGACTTGTTTGTGGTTGATGGTATTGGAGGGCTTAAAAAGCTTTGATTGACTTTGGCTGCCTCAGAGTTTGGTATTACACATTTTTTTAAATATCTGTAAGATATTAACATATCAACATATATATATATGTGTGTGTGTGTATATATATCTTCAACATCCACAAGTGACTCAATTGTGTTCTATCTGAAAGCCCAACATGTGCAATTTATGTCAAAATATGTCACGCACATTTCACCATTTATTGGTTGAAATAATCTAGTCTAATTAAATTAGCTGTAAACTAAAGAATAGGCGTTTTGTATATATATATATAAAAGTGGATTTAGAGAGGGAGACAATCACTTCATGTAGTCCTGAAGCATGAGAAATTTTCAAAAGCATAAACTTCACAATCTTCTGCTTCACTGTTAGGAGCTAAAAGTGAGTAGCAAGTCACAACATAGCCACATATTTAAATCTACACCCAAAATAACCTCAACCTCAAACCTTCAAAGCCAACACCCTCCTACCCGAATCCCTACTGAAATAGCCAACCTTATATAATTTATTTGTAGTTAAACTTAGTTGCGTTTCTTTGGTAGACTTTTCCTTATATCTTGAGATAAGTTTCTTTCCAGAAGTGAGCGAGCTNTTTTTTTGTTTTTGTTTCGTTTTTTTTTGGGTTTTTTTTTTTTTTGTTGTTGTTTAATCAGTAAATTTTCCCTCAAGTTCCTTCTCATACCTTTTGTTTGCATTTGCTCCTTCCTGCGCTGTTGGCATTGTTATTGGTGTGGTCAGACAGTTATTTCCCTGCCTCAGTTGTTTAACTGTCTGCCTCAAATGCCTCTGTGAAGGAGAGGCCAATGAATCAAGTAGCAGACTTGTTTGTGGTTGATGGTATTGGAGGGCTTAAAAAGCTTTGATTGACTTTGGCTGCCTCAGAGTTTGGTATTACACATTTTTTTAAATATCTGTAAGATATTAACATATCAACATATATATATATGTGTGTGTGTGTATATATATCTTCAACATCCACAAGTGACTCAATTGTGTTCTATCTGAAAGCCCAACATGTGCAATTTATGTCAAAATATGTCACGCACATTTCACCATTTATTGGTTGAAATAATCTAGTCTAATTAAATTAGCTGTAAACTAAAGAATAGGCGTTTTGTATATATATATATAAAAGTGGATTTAGAGAGGGAGACAATCACTTCATGTAGTCCTGAAGCATGAGAAATTTTCAAAAGCATAAACTTCACAATCTTCTGCTTCACTGTTAGGAGCTAAAAGTGAGTAGCA
The DNA here is from genome assembly GCA_013400035.1 of Rynchops niger. NCBI lineage: Eukaryota > Metazoa > Chordata > Aves > Charadriiformes > Laridae > Rynchops > Rynchops niger. The sequence continues at coordinate 689,945 of VXBH01007437.1, forward strand.
AGTCACAACATAGCCACATATTTAAATCTACACCCAAAATAACCTCAACCTCAAACCTTCAAAGCCAACACCCTCCTACCCGAATCCCTACTGAAATAGCCAACCTTATATAATTTATTTGTAGTTAAACTTAGTTGCGTTTCTTTGGTAGACTTTTCCTTATATCTTGAGATAAGTTTCTTTCCAGAAGTGAGCGAGCTGGCGTACTTAAGCCTGTTAAAATATGGATGTGAGCAATTTCACTCCATTAACATTTAAGTAGTGCATTGTAAGGTACAACTGTACTTCCAGAGTAGTGCAACTCCCGGTGTCAGAGAATAGATGAATTGTAAAATAAGTTTGGTGGCAAATGGTCCCTGAAAGGTATTCATTTGATCATGTCTTCTTTTACATGATTCCTACATAGCTTAGCAAAAGCAGCGAAGTTATTGTTTTTTTAGCCATCGGAGAACAGGAAGGACACAAGTCTGCTAACCAACCTCTGTTATGCAAGATGCCAGATTACAAACTAGCTCTTTCGTAGATAAGCAGGTCTTTCCCACTTTATTTTAAGATAAGTAAGTGCGTGGAGACGATGGAGGTGGGAAAAGCTGTTGAGAGTCTTTAAAATTTTGGAAGAGAGGAGAGGAAACGAGGAATTTTGCTGTATCTGAGTTGTACCTCAGCATCTATTACTGAAAACATTTGTTTCAAGTAAGCAGTAAGATTTTTTTGGTTGGAAAGCTTGGTACTGTGTTGCAGATGCTTTAAAAAAAGGAAAAAAAAGAAATATTTCTGTAGAGAGTTGTCTTTGAGAAGGATGGCCAGAGCCACAACTCATTTAATTTAGCTTTTTATAATCAAGGAAAGGAGGACCAGAGACTATGTAAAATTCATGAAAGTCTTACCTGAGAGGAGCTTAAGCTAGTATACTGATGAATATTATGGAAAATTGAGTTTAACTTTGCTTTTTTTTTTTCCCCCACCCAGTTACTGCATGCCTGTCTTCATAAAGCAGAATGAAATAAGAACTACGTACCGTGCATCAGGAATTCCTTTTGCTTTTCTAGTGCAAGTCAGTGTTGAAAGAGGCAGCATCAAACTGAAAACATCACCTTTCTCTTCTCTGTGTAGGTCAACTTACTCATTATTTGCAAAAACTGTGATCAGTATGTGTTCCTGGCAAAATGCTGTTTACATCTTACATTAGTAAGAAAATAGGAAAGCAGCTATCTAGAGCACATGAGCCGGAAAGGCGTGAAATAATGAATAACTTAAATTTTATTTTTCTCTAGTAGCAAGTTGAGATTGCTTTCTCGCAGTAGGGAACGTAGAATGTGCAGGATCTGGCCCTTGTTCAGGAAAGCAACTTATTAAATCTCAAGGCATCGAAGTATTTCTTCGCCTCTCTGCTTCATGTAATGCTTCTAAAGTGTTTGAATGGTGTATTTTGGTATCTGTGAAATTATGAACTAGATGGTGAAGCAATCAAAGGTTGAAGTGTACTCTTCAGTATGCACATATCAGCCCTGCAGGGGTAGGTAGAAGTTTCATATACAAATACAGTGACTGAATTTAGTTCACGGTGTGTAAATGGACTGTTGAGAAGATTTTTGTGTTGCACCCTGATGCCCTGTAATATATGCATGCTGGGGTGCTCATTTGTTGTGCCGTAGTCCTGTTGTATCCCTGAGGATTTTTCAGTGGCCTTCATCTTCCGATGAAGAAATGCAGGGTATGCAAAATAAATGCAGTGGGAGGTTTTCAAAATGGCTAAGAAATAAATTAAGTAATCAGCATTTCACCTGCTGTACTAAATGTATGCTATTAGTAAACACTAGAGGGTAGGTTTTCAGCATATAAAGACTCCGAATAGCAGCAATCTTTGATAATGATGGGAATTGCATGTTTAATTCCCTTCATGCCTTACTGAGATTTAGCTAGTAGCTGTATGGGACTTAAGATCAGCTAAAGCTGTCTGCAACTCCAAATTTTCATTTCCCAAAGTTGTGAATGCTTTTTCTTTTGGCTTATAAATCTGTAGACGCTCTGCTCTGATATTATACATGCAAATTGACTCTAACTGGATCATTTTGCATCAGTCTGAGCTGATGAGAAAAGCCCCACGCTAACCATATGTTATACTATCTCTGTAAAGGGAGCAATGGGATATTCTGTACCTTTTCGTAGCTGTCACTGGATCTGTAGCTTTTTTACTAAACTGTATATTTAGGCACCCGAGGAGAACTGGATTTACAGTCCTCTGTTTCCTGAGACGTGGTGATCGTGATGTGAAAGCGTAAGAAAAGATTTTTAAAAGCAAAACAAAATAACCTATACAACTGTGAAGGGACAAAAAAGTCTCAGTAGCTGGAAATTCATCATAAAATTAGTTTTTCTAGCTTTTGTAGAAACAAAACATTTGAATTTGTTTCCTTTATCATTTTCCTTGCTCTGCTTAAATGAAGGATAAGATTATCTATGGGGACTTTTTTCTTTTTCAACGTTTATGCTAAAGATCAGTGTAGGTAGCTTCAAATAGCTGCGATAGTCTTTACTTGCTACTCCTGTTTCCTGAGAAAGCACTCCCTGTAGCTTGCTTTCATGAAACCGTGACAAGTTTTCCCCACTCCCTCCCAGTTCTGTGGTGCACGTTTTTCTACCACGCGTTGTTTTCTTGGCTTTCTGGTAGTTAATTTGAAATGTACTATGACCGTTATCAGGCAAATAGACATTTGCTCTTTTTTTTTTTTTTTTTCCCTGTTTAAAAATCTTGCAATGTGGTTTACCTTAGTTTTAGTTAGTTTATTTTTTTTTTTTTTTTTTAAGATACTGTTGGGGCTTTGAAAATGGAGAAAAAGTTGCCAATGGGGCTTTATCAAGCTGGCAGTAAGATTACGCAGATTGTACATAAGGGTAGCAGCTATTTGTCTTTTATTTCTTGCTTTGCTGTTCATGCTCAACACTGTTGTAGCTGGTCTAAGACTTCTTGAAGATTTTAAATACCTTTATTTCTGAAAAACTTAAATATACTCCCTGAGGTTTAAAAAACCGTTTAAGAACAAAAGGGAATTTCCCTTTTTTCCACTATGGACTTTAATATCGTAGCTAAAACAATTATAAATTGAAATGAAATGTTAGAAAAATATTTCCATAACTTGTAAAAAATTTAAGAACTTTAGCAATTGAGCAAGGATTGGCATCTTTTGCATTAATTTAAGCTCGGGTCTATGGTGTAGTTAAAGCTTTGAAAAAAGGAGGGTAGTCAAGTTGAAGAGCTAGATTGTATGTATTTTGGAGGGTTAATAGCATGTGAAATATTTAATGGAGTAAATGTGTAGAAAAGTTGTGAGAATCTGAAAAAAACCCAAGATGACCTTCCTGCTGAAGATACACTTAATCCATTTTGTGTGTAGGAACATGGTTGGTTTTGTAATTTTAGTCTGTTTTCCCAGAGAAACAGGATTTTTGCAGTCACATGGTATTCCTGTCTGTAATCATTTTTAGATATATTTTGGTCTTAAGAATCTATTTTGACCACGTTTGACAGTGTGATAAAGGTCTTAAGTACAAAACTGCATTAAAATAAACAGATGGATAACATGCCCAAATGAGGGAGATGCTGTATTACTTCCATATCCAGTAAAAGTGAGATAAATATCCTAGGCTCGGAAAGAGGTTCAGTTGGAATTTACATCTTCGATACGGATCAAGGTCAATCAAACACAGGGCACAAATCTATAAGATAACAGGCTTCATTAGAGTTTATTGGATTGCTTTTTTTGTTTCTTTGGAGGTAGGGCTTAGTAAGACTTTCCTATAAAGATGTTTTCTTCACTGGTTCACAGGCAGATGACGTTTCTGTCAATTGGATGTCAGTTTTGTTGCCTGGCGTGGCTTTTCTTCTTAAAGTATTATCTTGAAATGCCAGCAGCTCTAGGTTTCAGAGGGACAAATATCCCAAGGGAATTTGGGAAAAGGGGAGGGAACTGGGGGGTGGCGTAGGGCAGGGCAGGGAGGACAAGGACATGAGGAGGAGAAAAGAGGGCAGTGGAAGCATAGTTAATGGGACATGTTTCTACTTTAAAGAGAGTAGTATAATTGCTTATCAGGTACATTAGATTGTTTACAGGTGTTTATTATTGTATATTATCTGTTCGTTCAGTTAGTAAGTGCTGTTTCTCAGTTGTTTTGTGTTTAAGAGACACTGCGTTTACTACTTTGTGTAAAACAGAGATTTATTCGCCTAAAATATGGCCTACGTCCCTGGTTTTGGGGCAGGGGGGAGCAATAATGGACTGTGCGTTTGCTTCTTTGAGTGTGTTTTGTGTGTGTGTGTTCTCATTTGCAACTCCAGGAGCAAATAATTTGTTTGCAATCATCAGGAAAAGCCAGTCTCTTGGGAACAGGTTTGGGGTCAGGGTGGGAGGAGGGTGAGAGAAGGGAGTTCAGTCTCCAGAATTTCAGTGCTGGTGCTCTCGGGGATGGTTGTCTCTAAGCTTCTTAAACGTTAATGTGAGGAGTTCAGTAAAATGCACTTGAGGAATCACTGGATCTAGTGTTAATGGCAATAATTTGGCCTCTGAATGCTAACCAATGAAGTGTATGCTGATCAATAGTGGAAGGGATAGAATACTAATTTGTTCAAGAAATGTGAATCAGACTGCATTTTTAAGAGGGTGCCTGTCAGCTTGCCGCCCTCTGTCGGAAAACCAAATTTTGCCCAAGTGGGTCTATTTTGTGAAATCTTCTGATAGAAGAACTGAAGTGGTTGATGACAGGAAGAGTCGTATGATTACAATTTGTGTATGTGCTCAGGAGCTTACTTGATGGGGGATCTCAGAGTCAAATAATCACATGAACTAGATCATCATCAGAACTCGAAGACCTGAGTATTTTGACATCAGCCACCCATTGAGTAAATAAACATTTGCAGAAAGTTTCTTACAGAAGCTTCTTATTCCCTCCGCCCTAAGGAAAGAGCCAGGGCTGGTTGCAGCAGTCTGTCTGTATTACAGATAAATTTGCTAACCACCAAGATAGTCTTCTTGCTCATGATTACTGTTGTTAAAGCAGTTTTTCTTTAATAAACTAGTGAATATTAATTTACGTACTATTCCTGCCCCGGGTGAATATTATGTACAAGGGACTGTTTGATCTGGTATAAAATGACAATCACCAAAAATTTTATGTATATTTATGTGTAATCCCAGAACCCCACCAAACAAAGGCTTTAACGCATTTGACGTTTTTCTGATTAAATAGTTTTACTAGAAATTTCCTTGCTGGTTGTAATGATGACCAGTAGGCAGCTTTACTGCTCTTGTAATTTCTTATTTTTCAGTAACAAAAGTAGAGGAAAAAAAAAAATGAAAGCGATTTCAAATATTGAAATGTGTATTTGCAAAAAGTGGGTTGTTGTTTTTTTTGGTTTTGTTTGGTTTTTTGGTTTTTGTTTTGTTTTTTTTTTCCTCCATTTTGAGTGATGTGGCTACCTGTATTAAAACCCAAGGGGGATGAATTGGAATGGAGGAAAAAAAAAAAAGAAGGCATTTGGGAAGCATCATTTGCATTTTCAAGATTGCTTAATAAGCATTTTGCTTTAATGAGCACACTTTAGTCATTCCATAGGAGTTTGAGAGGACTTAATAGCGATGTCATTCCCAGAGCAGTCAGAAGTATTTAGATCCCTGTACTGAGTTTAATCAGTTAAAATATATATTCTCCCTAGTTTGCTGTCCCCAAAACATATTTTTCAGCTGCTAGACATACTCTTTCTTCTTCAGTGCCATTAATCAGCTCAGAAGAGTTAACTCTTAATTACTTAATTAAGCCTTTTTATTATAGAATATGGCATTAATTTAATTCCTAATTTAAGCTAGTTAAATAACCTTACAGACCTGATTAGGTGAATTACATTGACTATTTGCTATTCAAATAAATAACACAAGCTTCTGCATAAATGGCATCTAATCCCTCTAATTATGTTTTGTTAGGATTCCTTTTTAAATATTAAATATGACTTTTTTAATGTTCAGATGACATTTACTTAAATATTATCTAGTGGAGCGCCTTCTAGAAAAAATGCTGATAGAAGTTAAGCGTGAATGTTCTCAGTGCGTTGAGTCTGATACTTGCCCGTGAATAGCTTGAGATCAGCTTTGGGCTCTAAAAAACATTGGATTGATGTTTAAGGAACTGATTTAATAAAATGTTTCAACACGTTCACAATTCTGAATGCTTACGTATACACGTAGACTGCAGTTACTTATGCACTTAAATTAAGATGCGATGCTATCTTTTTGAGTCTAAGGCATACGTGACCAATTTCTTTGTGATAAAAAGTAAAAATATTTTAGGATTAAAAAAAGTCAGACCTTATATTGCCTAGATTTCTTTTTGCTAGATTACCACATTTGTTCAGAGAAAAAGCTCTAAGGATTAAACCAGAACTCTTCATTCCAGTGATGGCAGTATGTGGTAATGATGAGTCACAGCGCATGGGATACTTCTCATTTCCACTCGGTTTAGTTTTGATATTTTAAATAACGCTGTTCAAGTTTGAATAGCCGCCTTCTTTAATAATCTGTTTCCTTTTCACTATTTGTAAATAGAAATCATAGCTGTTACGTTTTTTTTCAAGCCTAATATGTCACTAATATTGTCATAAACAAAAAGAGAATGGACTTACTGGGGTGATAAAATGCCTGTTCCCGTAGTTGCTGCCTTTTAACCTACCAAACACCGTGTCTAGTCTTTTCCCTTTCTGTAATGCCAATTATTTTTTTTTTTTTTTTTTTTTCCCCCCCAGCTGGTTGGCTTGCAGGAGTTTATGTTCCAGAAAGAGAAATGGAGCTTGGAAGTTGTCTGTTTGGCCGGTAGTTGGAGGTGTGTGAGCACACTTAACGTGGGAGAATGTAAAAAGTGCAACAGGGGGACTGATAAGCCTGGCATTAGGTAGTTTGCGTCATCACAGATATGTCAACTCTCCTTGGTCCCTCTTAGTCTTCTATGCTCTTCAGCTCCATGAGCTTCTTTTCTGAGATCGACTTCATAGGCTGTGGCAGTAGCTGTTTGCTATTCCAGATTAACTTTGAAGCAAGCGCGTCCTGACCTTGGACTGATAAAGGATATTCTTATTAGTAAGAAGGGCATGTTCCTCGCTCTGTTTCTGCATAGGGATTGTGTAAAATGCGGAAGCCCTTGGGACGTCGAGTGGACAAGGCTGCGTTCTACAGTTTGCCTTTCTCATCATGAAGTTTATCAGTGAGCTGTAACAGAGAGAGCGAAAAAGGATAGGAGCGTAAGAGAGAGAAAATCCGCTTACACAGATTAGCCTTGATACACGTTGATTTAACACAACAATGAGAGCTTTTAAGAGAGGCTATACAGCAAAACAGTAAATTTTCCATTTTTATTACAATATGAAGAGAAAAAGAACTTATAAAAATAGTTATATAAATTAAATTAGATAGTCAAGAGAGAAAATTATATATAACAAGAAGAAAAAATATTGCTTTGTTTGTTTTTGAAAGGAGCAGAAATAAATTTATGGAAATTGCTTCTATTTTCCAGCACCGCTAGCTTTCACAGAAAATTCCATTAAAGAAAGATGAAAACTAAATATATGTTTTGTATAAATGTGTGAGTTTTCCAAAGATGAAGAAATTATTGGAAGAACCTGAAGTTAGATATGGCGTTTTTTTCTTTTCTTCGCTCTCTACCCTCGACTAAAGGGAGCTGGGAATTATTCAATTTGAACGTCAACAACTGTAGTGGGTGAAATTTTAGTTTCACCTACCCATTCTTATTTAGAAAAGTCTCTTGAGAAGTATACGCTGTACAGCTTTTTTTTTTTTTTGCATCAAGTATTTTGGGAAGTATCTTTTTCATTCCTTTGAGCCTTGTTTTTCACAGCACCTTGGGCAAGGGAGCCTTGATCCACCTTTAGTTTCCACTTCAGTTTCACTTAATCAGCTATTTATTTAAAGCCTCAGAAGAGGGGTTTGCATGAATACACAGAGAATAGAGTAGCAAAGCAAGCCGCACATTTAATGCACATGGATTCCAATACGGATTCGTTGCGCTCTGGCCCTTACATGGCATTGCTGCCTATTTGCCAGATCTTACTCTATGGCCGGGAAGTACTGGTGGTCTAAAGATCTGTAGGTGGGTGAAGAAGCAGGACAGCAGCTGCTGTGCGCACCAGCGGGTCCCACAGAATGTGATCTGCAAATCCTTCCTGCAGCGCGAGCCTTGCAAGATCCATTGTGCTGCAACACTGGCCCGTTAAAACGCTTGTGCGGTGGTGGCAGCTGGGTGAGGAACACAAACGCGGAGGTGTTGATGTTGGAAGACAAGATACAATAAGGTTATGGTGAGGCTTGCAAGTCTGCAGAATTACTCCAGCCATTGGCGGCGTTATGTTTATAATGCCCAGTCCAAAGGTCTGCTGGGGTAACGCAAGGGCTGTCTTTAGTCGCAGGGTGCTTTGGATTGGAGTCTTAATGTGTAAGGTACGTTGATGTTAAAGGTGGCAGGTTTAAAAATAATAAGTTTAGAGTTCTATGAAAGTACATGCCTGACCAAGATCTAGGCAGCATTTAGTAGCATGTCAACCAACTTCCCATGTTTTATCACAAACGCACTTGTTCTCTATATAGATTTGCATTTATCTGGTTTATGCATGATATACATAAGCAGGACTCGACAATGAGTATTAGAGCTTGACCCTGTCTGCACTTTCACGTTTTTAATGCTATTTCTGGAAGTCACAAACCTAATGCGTTTTGTGCCCAGGTAGCATAATAGGGTGGATTAACTTGCTGTAGAAAATGTTATCTGGTATTTTTAGAAATGTGTTAAATTGTTTAGTTTGGAATGTCCTAACCCCGAAAGAACATTTACAATGTTCAGTCAAAGTTTCTTAAGTACTAGCTGGAAAGCATGAGTTTACTTGTATTGAAGTGATACGTCCTAGATTTCAATACCAGTAAAAATCTGATGAACGTGGGAACAGACCTAATTACACGATCTTACGTTTAGTAATTACATTATTAATACAAGAGAAAAGGCAAAGTTGGCATCACCTTTCTATCAACTGCTTTGCTGTTCTGGTATGATGTACGTTTAATTAATGCATCATTATCACTTAGCCCCTTAAAGAATCTCCATTTCTTCACTTTAGTAAATGACCATCAAAAAGGTAATTGAAATGGACTCAATTTCTTTATATCAGTGTGCCTTGTTATACTTCAATTATTTTATTTCTCCTTTTCCTGACATTACTTGTGTGCGCTTAAGCAGTTTGAGTATAAAGGAAACAACAGAAATAGGCCAATACATATTTAATTTTGACCTATAGCCTCCATCATGGAATTTAAATCTCATATGCTTTCAAATTAATGGTAATTTATCTGAATGAAGAATTGTGTTAAATATGCCAGCAATGCAGTTATGACTAATCAAAGGAAAGTAGTAATTTTGCAAAACTGAGGTTCCTGATCGTGCACCTTTATTTTTATGAGGGTGAAGATGTTTGTGCTCAGACGCTTACGTAGGTTACTGCTTACGTAATTTATGTCTAATTGGATATGCATTGAAAGCAATAGGGTGACTGGTGCCTATCCATCCCCTTTCTGATTAATCTTTTCTTTTTTTCTTTTCTTTTAAATGAGCTAGAATCCACAAATAATTTGTCCTGAAACAGATCCAAGGATAAGTTTGATGGATGTGAAGCTTTGATCATAAATCAAGCTTTAGAGACACGTTCATCTAAACAGAATAGCAGGTCTGCAATAACAAAAATCAAGCGTCTCAAGTGTCTAGAATGGAAACGTCTGCAGATGTCCTTTTCTAGAATATCTATTCACCTTTAGAGCACCCTAGATAGTTTTACCATCTTTATTGCTAAGGTTACAGCATGGGTTGAACTATTCCTTTCACTATAGTCTCCGAGTTTGATATTCCCTTTCATTATAGTCTCTGAGTTTATAGGGCTTGGCCTGAACTGAGGTTTGAAGTCTCTGAGGCAAAGGCTATATTTTTGTTCTAGCATTGTCCACGAGAAGAGTTCCTGATGATGATTAAATATTACCAACAAAGCACTGAAATGCTGTCCTGCTGGAATTTAAAGTAGTTTTGTGATGGAATCAATTTATTTATTTAAGATTTGTCTTACAGACTAATAGCATATTCCTCTCACCCAATCAGCCAGTCAAGAATAACTGTTCAAGGGTATTTTATTCTTTAATGTAGAAGACTCTTCTATTTTTCTTCAGCAGATGGGCAGTCTACTGATGGCTGCAAAATTCACTCTGAAACTTGAGACGTGGGAGTTTTGCTAAAGTGGAGAGGTAGGTGCTGTGATGGCTTCGCATCAATTGAGAATTTTATCTCAATCTCAAACCCTAACAGTACTCTAACTAGAAAACATAGTACTGTCACTACAAGACTGTAAATGCAAAATAATGATAATATTTTGTTCCTCTGCGTGCTGTGTTAAGCAGACTTTTCAATTGGTATTTGATTAATTTTCTAGTGCAGCATAATATATTTATATGATTTCTTGTTTTATGCACGGGATTATTGTAAACACTATGGTATAAAATCATTATTTCATCCAGTAAAAGTACTGTGGAGTTAAGTGTCTAGCAAAAATACAAATTATTTTATTCGATCTGGAATGCTGTTCTGCTCTGATTAAAATACTGCAACTTTCTTAATGATCTAAATCGAGAATAAGGAGTTGGAAGTTGTTTATTCTATGAAGCAGACAAAGTGCTTGCAATGGGTGAGATGCTCGTGCTTCTTACTGATAACATAACGTTATGGTAGCTTTTGAGGGTGGTGTTATCAGATGAATTTGTCCATGTCGGTCTTCCTTGAGATATCGCTTGGTTCCAAATATTGTCTTGAGACATGTTCTTCCAAAGTAAAACAGTTATTTTTTTTTTTTTTCTGTATTGATTCTCCACTCAAGGCAATGATGATGGAATTTTTTGAATATCACTGATCAACAACAATGAAGTCGCTGTTATTTAGAGAAATGAGAAATATAAAACATATTTTGTTTTTGTTTACTTACAGGTATATGACCATGTGATTTGAGCTTCAAATATTGTATTTTCTGGAAAAAAAACCAACAGGTAAAAGGCCACGTCTTTTACTAATGTTAAGGACTAAATATGAATTCAAGTGCTTCAATGTGTTTCTTATCAGCCTTGCATAAACTCCCTCCAGAGAATCAAATGCAGGTCCAGATAGCCCAGGTCATCTGTGTAATTGTGTGTTGGGTGGAATGGTGGGAGGTGGAATGGAAATGAAATTATGCAAAGGAAAAGTAAATTGTTTGGAAGAAAGAAAAAGAACTTGTGTGACAACTTTAGAGTGGTACGTGTTTGCTGGGGGAGTAATCCGGCGTATTCTTTAGTTCTGGCATGTACATTCCTAGTTAGTAAGTACATATTGATAGGAAGTTGGTTTGCTTTTGGGGTTTTTTTTTCAGAGGACTTATCTCTCTTGAATTTTTTTCCCCTTTTTCTCCTACTTTGACCTTTACAGCATGGCATATGGGTCATCTGATGACTTGAACTCATGAGTATACCAGGTGATGTATTCATATAAACATATGAAATCTCTTTATATTTCCTTGCTGTTTATCAACAAAACGTTGTATATTTATGTTCAAGAAATTATGCATTGTTGTTGCCCAGAGTTAGAAAATTGATTCATATGGAAATCGCCGATAGAAATTTGAAAAATAAACGCTCTGACAGCATCCGTATTCTCCCCAGCATTGTCACAAATTTGGCCGGCATTTTGGTGCCACAGAAGTACAACGTTCTTTATTGATATGATGTTTTCAGTTCAGTGTTGAAATACGAGATCCTTTTCTGCAAGTGACAAAATTTCACTTCGCGTTCTATAGAAATAGCCGTCTTAATCCTTCTTAAAACTAATCCAATCCCTGCAGAAGAGTTTTGCTTCTTTACGGCCTAATAAGTGTTGCAAAAACTGTTTCGTAACTAGTTCTTTAATTTTAGTTCATTAATTTATTTTGACTGTTGCGGAACCTCTTTCTGTTTGTTTTCCAGTGGCTGAGCATTACTGAAAGCGGTGGGATAGCATAAAGTGAACTCTTAGGGTAAATAATCAGATCTTGAATTAGCTGCAAATTACCTAAAAATTTAATATTGGTAATTATATTTAAGCAGTATTAACTCACACATCAAGTAGATTAAGGCCAGAATACTAGAGCAAGGAGGAGCTCAGCTCTGGTGACTAATAATTTAGCTTTACAATTGGCTTGTCACTTGCTATCCTGATGTTAGCTGGAAGACAGGGGGTAGGACTGTGTCATTAACCACCTCAGTTACCCTTTTCTTTCAACAGGGATGATGGACGTAGAAGGGAAACACTCAGTCCTTCAATATTTTATTGGTTAGAATAATGGAATGTTTGTACTAGAAATGTTATAAAATCCCTGGATTTGGGGAGAATAGGTTGAAAAAAATGAAAGTTGGGAAATTTTGAGGCAAGGTAGCTTAGAAGTTCTGAAAGCAAAGTTTCTTCTCTTTCTCTGGTGAAAGGGAAAGGTGTTTGGTTTCTCTTAACCTTTTGACATCATGAAGACAAGGAATGAATTTCGTCTGTCTTTCAATTCTGGTTGAACTGAATTGACTTATGCCAGTGGTTATTGAAGAAAACTTCTAACTGGGCCTGGCAGTACCTTAACTCTTTCCTATCAGCATGCAGAGGATGATCACAACCTGCTTGTGCTTTTCAAAACTCCCTTTTTCACTAGGGCTTGCTGGATAAGTAAGCGAATCAGTGCTCAAGTTGGATAGCATCAAGGCAGCCCCCAGACTAACAATCCAGAAGCAGTAGGAAGTAATCATCGGTATTGGGCATGTTTGGGTTTGGTTTTTTTGTTTGTGGGTTGTTGGTTTGTTTTTTTTCCTAAACCTAGATTGCTATTTAAAAAAAGAAAAGGCACCAGAAATGATGACTCTGTATCCCTGATACAGATTAATCAAATCTATATCATTCTAAAACGAGGACAGCCTGATTCTCAGAGGAACTAAGAACATGCAGATCCTTTCTGAGGTCATTTAATTTCTGGGCTCAATTTTCATGCAGTGAATGGAGTAGGAAACCAACAGATCTATGGCTTCAGAACATTAATACTTTTTATCTTGAAAACTCGAGACGCTGTTTGTGAATTTGATTTCACATCAGCTCCGCAAGGTAACGCTTCCATTTCCCAGGAAGATAAATTCCAGCAAACAGGAAGTGACTTGTCCATAGCTTAAAAAAATATATATTGGAAGGACCAGTAATAAATGCTGGATTCCTCATTCTTAGCACTAATACCTCATTTGAGTCTGTGCATGTAAGAATAAGAAAAAAAAAATCTTACAAATGCATCGTGTGTATTTAACCGTAGCTTTTATGCCCATGCAGAATGATCCTATACATATGCTCTTTTGTGACATAGGGTCATAAGAGCTTTGGGTTTTACATTTCCTGGCATAAGGATATCTGTAAGTATTTTACCGATATTAGTGCATTGGTCGTCTTCTGCATACTGTGGACACCTGCATATTATGCAGATGGACAAACGTAGGCACATCCAGTGTTGATGAAACGCTAGAATTCACAAAGGAGTAGAGCACAGCCAAGGAAGGAAAAGACATCTGATGCTGTGCTGAGCCATAATCACAGAACTTTTCTTCCTTTCTGCAGAAGATGAGAAGCTAAAGAAGTCTGTAGCGTTTTGAGACTCGGTAGATATGTTGAAAGTAATGAATGAGGAAATCCCTAGCTGGCAACCTAAGCCTGATCATTAGTCTGAAGATATTACCCAGACACAGTTGATGAGTCTGTTGCGCTGTACTGTCTGGAAGAAGTTAAAGTGTAACATGGCAGTCATTTGTATCCCCTGTGAGAATGCAGCCCCTTCTGCAGCTTTCAGATGATAGATCATTTTTTAATTAATTTTTCTTACTGCTCTATTTTTTATTTTTGCTTTAAAATTTTCTGTCACCTTTAATTAACTTTGCCAGCCTTGCAAGCGTATTTGTAAATCAGCAAAAGGCATGCTGGTTCAGAGAGCAGGCTTCCTCCAACTTGGATATTTACAGATCAGCAGTTCTGACACGGGTTATTATTAAGGGCTCTCTCTATAAAACAGGAATATCCTAGGCCTGTACCGAGGGGGGGGGGGAACCACCAACAAAAAAAAACCCCAAAACCACCACCACCACCAAAAAACCCAAACAAAAATCACACCCAAAAACCTGAAACCAGTGGCTTACCAGCCAACAAAAGAAGAACATCTGTAGATGTCTAGGTAGCTCCCTGGTTAGCGTTAATGGTGATCCTGCTTTGTTTAATGCTTGTTTAAATCAAAGTGTGGAACCTTGAGGAATGGAAGAAGGACATGGAGGCATGAGGAAATCAGAGCCTAATTAAGTCAATCTGCCTATTTAGTTTGGTACGAGAGGAGGAGGAAAGTTTGATGGTGTTTTTTTGGTTTGGTTTTTGGTTTTTTTTTTTTCTGGCTGTTGTCCGTGTGCCATTATAGGCACACCTTTTGTATTTCTACCAGGTGAAGCAGCATGAGGTGGTGGGGAATTCATTTTTTGCAGACCCAGCAGCCCTCCCAGCATGAACAGAAGTGTAAATTGGGCAAAGATGACTTAACTCTTGGGCTGTGAGCTCTTTGGATCAGGACTGGGCAAGTAGAGACTCTGGCACGAGGGGACTTTAGCCTGGTTGGAGCCTAGGCACGATCACAGATAAAAATGTGTATTAAAACCTGTATGAAGTTTTCAAAAGTCGGTCACTGCCACTGCAGCTTCATGTTGATGGGGCAAAGACACATGGATTTCCAGTAGGAAAAGTGAAGTGCTTTACTGTAACTTCTGCTAGTCTCTTATGTTTTTCCAAGACAAATTGTGAAGAACTGTTCAAATTATCACTTTGTTACACACGTAGTGAATATTTCCCCAACAAACCAAGCAGCCTGACACAGCATCCCACTGACAGACGTACGAGTCTCTAGTGTGGCTGAGCTGTGTTGATATGAATCTAATTTTCAATTTGCAACAGTTTACCATCCTTGGGCTGATGGTTTCAGAGCAGATCATACTGCAGAAGAATCCTAAGTGAGGGCAGTTTAAGCAGCCATTTAAAAAATCTAAACAGCAGAAAGTAAAATAGAAAGTACGCTGACTTTTCAGGAACTTGAAAATGTTTAAGTATTTTTTATTTTTTTTTGAGTGCTTTGCCTGTTTTGAGAAAGAAGTTGAGTCTTACAGACAAAGAGCAAAGTGTTAATATGGGTCTCTAGGATAAAACTGAATAATTGGTACGGTGTTACGATAGCTTTTTTTTATTAACCACTACTCGTGTGACTTGCAATATCCTTTACTCCTTAGGTTGTGTGTTTCATAAAAAGCTGTGCAGCTGTGTATGGCACATGAAAGAACAATAATATGCACACAATACTTATCAGCAGAAAAGAAAAACAAAATACATATTTCCTTTGTAATCCTAATGGAGCACTTTTTTTTACAGAGCATCAGGGGGAGTATATTCACAGTGTGCATTACAGAAGCTACGTTTCCCATTAATTATTTTGTAACTGAGTTTCTTTCAACATCAGACATAAAAGTGAAGGGCTTTTTGTTTTTGCATTAATTGGTGTCTTTGTGATAAAGCACTTTTTGCTCCTGTGGCTGATAAAATAATCAGCATTAGGGTATGTATGCAAATATTCCCTTAGGGCTCACTTCGAAGACTGTAAATGAGGCAGATTTTCATACGCCTGAAGAATTGGTTTAGAACTGCGTGACACATTGTTTGATAAACACTTCTGAGGTATACCTTATAGTAAGCAATGTACAAACAAAGCAGTATGTCCTTTTAAATTAGAATTATTTTTTTTAATCGGGAAAAATGCTTTTTCATCAGTGCATCACAGTGGAAGGTTATTACAGCCTAGAAATTTTAGGGCTTCTGCAGGTTGGTATTTGCTGATTATTTTCAGAATGCAAAGATGTGATTTTAAATTTCTTCTAAACTCAAAGAGATATGGATTGTATATCACATTTGTATGCTCCTGCTTACAGAGGGGACCTTCCTTGTGGATTGAGATCAGAAAGGAGCCAAACCTTGGCATCCTTAGCCAAAACTCCCTATGACATATAATCTCAGAAATATTTGTGGGTCAGCATTGTTTTGAAAATGATTATGCGTGCTTATAAAATGTGCCTCTGTATTTATGATTTTGGTAATCAGCCCGAACTTTGCATACAGAAGACCATTAATAAAAAATAATTGGACCTTCAATATGTGGCGAAATGTGGCTTTGGGATGTTTGGAGCTAGAGGAAAAATTGCACTGATGCTCTTAATCACCTAGGACAAAGTAAGTGGCGATAGATGTTGCTAGTGCAATAACGTGTAGCAATCGTAGTTACCCTGAAACAAAAATCACATGGGATTATGTTAATCAGGAAAAGGATTAGCTATCAGCAATCCTTTGCCCTTGTAGCATTTGCAGAACTCTTGGTAAAATCACTAGGGAATTTGTAGGAAAAAAAAAACCCAACTGAGATTATCTACTGCATCTAAACCCTTACACTTTGCCCCTTAAAAGCCTATTTTATCATGGAACTAATGCAGAGCTCATGAAAATGGCAAGGAGTGTAAAAAGTCACCAAGAAATCTACCTGCTTGCAGCATGGACTTTTGATCTGCTGACAAGAATTTGCTGGGTTTGAGAAGCACTTTTTTTTTTTTCTTTTACTTTTTTTTTCTTTTTTTGGGATATAATTTTTTTTTTTTTTCTTTAAGGAGAGAAGACACCACCAAATGATGAGGCTATTCTTGAGCACTCCAGTGGAATATACAGCTACGTCTAGGTTAGGATGTTTATTTGTGTACCTAGAACTCTGCATGGACAAGTTCCTCACTACAGCAAAGGGATTTTTGATGGTAGGATTACTACTTCCTGACCATTTGTGCAATTTAATCTTGTTGAATTCCTGCGTATGATATGTGTTGATTGCCATTCTCTATTTGAGTATGTCAGGAAGGAGGAAACCAATGCCTGACTGAGTGTCTGGCCGAGACTGGGGTTCCCATTTGTGCTCTTCCACATTCTTCCTTTATAATCTTGATCAAATTATTTAGTTTGTATCTCACTCTAAATTTAGAGTGTTTATCGGAATGAAAATCCAGCAGGCTGTTTTGGTTTCTGTACTCCCTAGAGAGATGGTACAGCAGTTCAAGTGTACCTTATTATAGTGTCTGTAGTATCCGTTACTGTGCCTCTGTCTTTCTCATGAGAGTGCTTTGATTTCTGCGGATCTTGGTATAGTGTTTCTAACTGATGCTTTTTTTTTTTTTTCAATCAAACTTGATGTCTTCTCTTTTGAAGATATGACCAAAGTTAGTTTTTTGTTACATACTGATTGACAGTTTGCATGAAAATTTGTAGATTGTTTTCTTGTTTCATTAGGCTTTTGTCATTTTATTCTCTGCTTCTGCCATGTACTGTAACGTCACTGAGGATGAGTTTGATTCCTGTCACTTCTGTTAGTATTACACGTACCGATTTCTGAAACAGTTTTTGTTCCAAAGGGTATCTAAATTCAAACGGATGTTTTATCAAATAATGCTAAAATAGTAAGTTCAGTGTTTTGCTGGTATTTATAATAAGTTGCATGTATGTGGTGTGCGTTGGTGACAGAGAGTCTATAGCTGACAGAATTTGGGGCTGATAGGTTTTCATGTTCCAGCACTGTTTCTTTGTTTGAATTTAGGGTTCTGTGAATTTGTGAAGTGCCTGGGTATTTTCTTTTACAGTCTAATTGCCGAGTTAATCCATCCTGCTAATCCTTCCATCTTTTTAATGTTGCTGAGCTGTGCCATACCGTGGAGTTCTTTATCTGCCTTAGACCTTCTTGTTAATCTTGAGAGCGTGAGCCCCCGTACATCTCAATCATATGGTATTTGCACACTGCATAATGTCCCAGAAGACATGCTGTGCATTCAAACATGTCAAAGCAAGACTATCCTAGTCTCTCCCTCCTTAATTTTGTCTACCGTGACATATCCTGTGATAAACTCCACTGATACTATGACTTTTTTTCGATTTTAGCAAGCTTTTAATTCCTGAAATTTTTTTTGTTGAAGTAGTTAACTACTTAAAAGAAGATAAATATATATCTGACAACTTAAGTTTATGCCAGAATTTTACATTTAATTTCTCTCCTTGTTGGAAAGAGCGCAGGGGGCAGATACTCAGTGAGGCTTATCATGTCCCTTTTTCTCACAGCCCTTTCCATAAGGTTACAGGGCGGCACCTTGTCAGCGCTGGCCTCAAGCATAGCCAGCTATACTCTTAGGAAGGGGCCTGACGGTGAGGGTGCAGTTTGCCTCGTCTCCAGGTCATTGATAAAGCTATTACACAGGGTAGGTCCCAAGATGGACCCCTGAGGATCCCAACTTCTGGGTACAGCATGAACCGTTCATCACTACTCTTTATTGATTGCAGTGGGAATCCTTTGTAAATGATATCACGTGTAGCAGGGAGAAAAATTCGAAGTCTGGACAAAAGAAATTTCCCTTACGTTTGAAGACATTTTTGTGGCAAAGTGAAGTCTATAAAAAGGAAGAGCTTTTCATCATCTTTTCACCTGGAATGACTTTCACTCTGCTTTTTACGTTATGTTGCAATCCTTTCAATAAATGCTCAGCAATTAGACTCTTAACATTTCTGTATAGTGTTCTGCACGCACCTTATAAAAAAGGGTTCATCTAAGTGAAAAATCAATTTAAGGCAGAAATAGGGTACTGTATTTTGGGCTTAGTTGAAATGAGTTCAGCTATTTTGTGCAGCCTCTGTCTATTGCAGTACATGCAACAGACATGCGTGTAGAAAGAAGAATTGCTGTCTCAGTACTATATGATGAACAATTAAGCCTAAGAGACTATGATAGTCTACTGATGAAGGTGTATTTTTCTGTTTCAAAGGACTGATGTGATTTACCAAATTTGTATTTCTACTTGTTCGTGTATTCAGAATGTCATTCTCAAATACTGTTTATCTCCACTACGCTACATTCAGCTCAGGAGTCCTATGCTAGTGATAGAGTTAGTCTGGAGAAACAGTAATATATGGCACGAGCAGCTGGTAATCGTTGTTTGTAGGAACGGGGACTGGTGAACACAGCTACAAGCAATGCTTTACTGGAATTACTGAATGGAACAGAGCCAGTGCACCTGGGACTCGCTGTAATTCCTTGGTGAATAACTTCGGTTCCCCTGACTGGAGTATGTTGTCTTGCAGCTTCTAAGTTCCCTTATGCAAAAAAGGGCTGATTACATTAGGGCGTTGGAGGGACAGAAAATGGTTTTGTTTCTATAACGTAACTCTTTGTTTTGAGATGCGGATCTATGACAAGACATAAATGTAAAAAATTTGGTTGCAAGTTCGACGCAGAATTTCTTCGCATCTCTAGTTCTCAGTCTCAAATGTAAATGGAAACAGACGCTATTAATTGCTGATGCAATTTAAGCAACTCAAACAGGATTGGAATGTATGAGAGGGTAATGTGAGTTATGCTGATGTCCTTGGAATTTGTCTGTTTTTACTGTACACTGTGGTCTATCTGCAAGGTCTAACCCAAACATTACTCTTGTGGTACTGCTTGATAGCTCTGGACCTTGTGCGGTTCATCTGGCCTAAGCGTTGCATCCCTTCTGTTTGGAGGGTCCTGGAACTCGGCCACCAGGTGGGAGGAAACTGGAACCAAGCACAAAGATCATCTCAGCAATTGTGTTCACCACCGAGAGGACCATCTTTTTCTTGACCTGAGCGCTTTTGTTTTCTTCTCTGGTGTTGCTTTTTGCATAGGAGAGAGCTCCACAGAAAAACGTGGAGTCACCAAGAAACCATCTTACCTTCCTTCAGCTGCTACCTCAAAACTATTGTTTTCTGAGGTGTTTCTACTACATTGAAACCTGATAATGGGTAGGCAAATGGCAAAGAGTAGTCTCTGCTTTTGGCGCTCGAGGGTTCTGTACGCCCTATCCTTTTTTTTTTTTTTCACCACAGTTATCTCATTTGCTTTTCTTCTTTGCCTCTCGTTCCATGTTTTCCGTTCAACATCAACAAAACAAAACCTTTGGGAGAGCTCTGTTGCATTCAGTCTGTTCCAGTGAGAAGGGATTCAACCTAGTTAAGGTCACTGGATGCTTAAAAAAAAGACGTGAAAACAATAGGGATGTTAACAATGTTAATATTTCTTATGGTGTAGAAGAATAGCAGAGCATCTGTCTGGGAGCACTGGTAGGGAAATTATGCCAATTTTCACTGTAAAGACTATAGAATACTGCTCTCCCCAGGGAAAGGTTTTGCCTAAAAAGAATTCTCAAACACTTCAATGTATAATTTGTTCCGCAGTTCAGGTGCTGCTGTTAATTTTACTTTCTGGCACTCCTTTTTGTAGCGATGACTATTGCTATAGCAGACTTCTGTATATCGCTTTTATCTGTTCTTGATACTGCAGCTTTGAAAGTGAGTGCCAATAACGTTACAAACAAAGTCTGATAGGAGCTTCCTCCCTCTCAGAGCTCTGTTCTCGTTCTTGGTAGCTGCAGATACTGAAGTTTCTTGTATATTCTCCTTTATTCTGTTGCTTTCCCTCAGTAATCTAAATTTCTCTCACGCTCCTTGTGCTCACTTCTCCCTTTAATTTTGATCTCTTTGGCTCCTCTTTTACTGCAAAAGTCCACTTTGTGGCTCTTATTTCACACACAAAGAAGCGAACACCAGCCTTTAAAAACAACAGCCCTTCCCTTTATCCCAGTTTACTCTAGCTATGTCTCCAGCATCCAGCCTTTCTCCCTTTTATAGTTAAGCTTGCTGAGTTCACATACGTGCTCTGAAGCACCTTTCCTCAGACTTTTTCCTTGGCCCTCTCCATTCAGTGGTTTCATTTCCTGAGGTTCACTTTTGCAGAAGTTGTCTTTAACTCCTTCCTATCCAAGTCTGGTCCTCCATGACCTCTCAGTCACTTTCAGCACAAATGACTGTTCTTTCTTTTAAAAAAAAAAAAAAAAATGTTTTTTTTTCTCCTCATTCTCTGCTACACATATACCTGGTCTTGATAGATCCTTTGGAGAACAAGGAAATTCCTTTTAATGTCCCTTCCAGCTTTCTGTGGCATGTCATTGATGCATCTGTGTTTTCACTCTTCATCTCTCCGCTCTTTTTTTTTTTTTT
>VXBH01007437.1:711249-731246 GCA_013400035.1 Rynchops niger
TTTTTTGTCTTGGGGTAATTTTATTCACAAACACAAATTAAGGGGAGGAAGAAGGATAACTTCTGTCCAAACGGTGTCAGTCTGTCCCTGACATCTCTGGCTGGAGATCTGTTATCCTTGAGCTTACTGTGGTGCAGTGAGGGATCGTACTTCTGTTTCCCTCGTGAGCCTTTTTTACTGTTTCTGATGTTAACCGTGTGAACATCAGCATCACTTCTGTGGATCTCATTTCCTTGTTGACTCGGACGTGTCTCAGAAGCTTTGGGTTTCCCAGACCATGGCTAACTTTTGCAGGCAGTTTCTACGTACTGTGTGGAAAGTAGCGCGATGCTTACTCCTTGATACTAAGCTCCAGTCCGGGCTGTTATCTAGCAGCTTGATGATTATCATGTTCACTTCCCTGAATTTGACAATTTGACTTAGTTCACTGTGATCTCTCTAGGATGTTGCTTCAAAGAGCATTGATTGTTTTGATCATCTACTTTTCCTGTGTGTATCTCTCCACTGATTATCTTCTTCCATCTTTGTTTAGCAGTTTGTTTGATACGCTCTCAGCGCCCTTCAGGCACCATCCACAGTCTGCTGTATCTCAATGATGTCTCTCTCTTTTCCTGTCACCCATAAAACCAACTTCCATAACTCTTATTATTTTCAGTTGTGAATATTAATGCTTCTCTTTTACTTTAGTAAGGCCTCTTTATGGGCTTCCAGAACAAATCTGTTGTAGTCCTTCAAATCCAACCCCCAAATTCATACTTTTGTCGACAAACAGGTTGCTAACCTATGAAGGTGGACAGATGTTTCTTCATAATTTGGTCATAGCTCCCTAAATGTTGTCTTTATTTGAACTGTCAGAGGTTTTGTGTGTAGAGGGTGGCTTTTTATTGTAGTGTTCTTAGAGTGCCTGGAAGCGTGGGGTCGTAGTTCATACTTGGGGTGTGTTGGCAGGCGTTGTAGCAGTTGGAAGACCAGCATGGCAGAGCGCGTCAAAGGACGCAGAGATAAGTGCACAGCACAGACCTTTTCTTTTCTTTTATTTTTTTTCCAAACAAAATCTGCCTCTCAGTTTATGAACTGGCTCCCTGTTCTCCGGTGATTGTAATGAAGAGAGTAACTGAGTTTTCCTTGGGTGGTTTATAATCCATACCGTCTTGTGTTGAGAACAATGTATTTCAAAACAGATTGTAGTTCTGTTGGAAAAAATGCACTCTGTTCTTAGCCTTTAGCATTCCTACAGCCTATACTTTTCAGTTCTGATATATACGATACGAGTTGTTATCTCCTTTTAAAGGTAACACCAGAGGGTTTTTAACATGATTTTGAAACGCTTTATAGAATGGTTGCTGTTAAAAACCTGTACAGCCCACGTGCAAACTGAAGAACATAGTTAAGAACAATGGTTTTCTCACAACATATCAGACACATCCCATAATCATTAATATGTAAAGTTAATTTCTGTTAACCATTTATTATTATTACTAATAAGCTATTTAGATTTGCTACTTAAAGTATTATTCATTCCTCTGCCACGCTAGTCTGCTGTACTTTTTCAGATAAGAAAAGCCATTACAAAAAATGCATCAGCTTTTCTTAGTAAAGCCACGTATTTCACCTTCAGTTTTCAGCAGACATAATTTTTAAATGTCCAACATCATTTTAACACCTGCACACTTTACATAAGCGTTGTAACACAACATATGGAATTAAGTAAAAGATGTTCAAGCATCCTTAGTTTCTTTGGTTTTGTTTATAGCTTTGAATGTACTTCCTCAACGTTGCATTATTAAATATATTTATAAAATTCCTTGAAGTTACAAAACGCATCCCTTCAGCAGAAGGACAACTTGGTAGGACTAGATAACATATACCCTTAGGCATTGCGGGGAGAAGAGGTATCTTGCTTCGCTTGGCTTTGATAATATGCATGTATTCACCAACAGTAAGTGCTTGGTGGTACGAGATTTGCAAATACGTGTGCAATATGGTATAGTTCTGAAGTTTTATGTGTTCTTGCTTTTGAATCACTGTTAATCCTCCTTGTCTCCTTGTTCTCCTGCTCATCAGTTTGTCCATTGGCATTTCTGATGTTTGATTACATAGTACTTAGTAAAATGGGGTCAGGAGAAGAAAAAGGCATTATTTCTTTACTTTTTCAGTTGGTTTATTTGGTACTTTTGAATCTTTACTTTGCAGGCACTGACAAGTGGAATTTTTTTTTACCTTTGGGAGATACAAGCATCCATTACTTATAGTTTGATGCTTAGTCAGAACCTTCCCAAACCCCAGCACATTTATTCTGAACCTATATATGAAAAAGTGCCTTAAGATACTTGTATCAACTGATCTGTTTGAATATTGCAAGTATAATGCTAGAAATCTGCTTTTGGATGTCAAGCCTGTTACAGCGGTAGCTGAAAGTGAGGTCCACAGAGTTAACTCTGTTTTGTTTGGGTTTTTTTTGTTTTTTTTTTTTTGGGGGGGTGGAGGGGGAGTGGTACACAGCTTGGAGATGTATTTATGTGATAGAAGCCAATTGTTTGGGGCATAAAGGGCTAAAACCCATTAGAGAATGACACACTGTATTAACCTCTGAGTAGTTCTACTTTTTGTTTAACGGTGTTTTATCTACCTAATATGTCAGTCTCCTAGCTTCACTTTGGGGAAGAATATTGCTGACAGTCAGAGGCCATTCTCCCATCTTACTCAAACCCTGGTATTGTCTGTCTGTAGAAGCTGCTGTTTGCTGGTGGATGCACTCACATACACCTGCCTGCATGGGAAGGATTGATGATTCAGTCTTATTCCATATGTCATACATCATCAGCATCCACTAAACGTTGGCTGCGGAAAGAGCAGGATTAAACTATTTGAATGTGGAATGTTCACAGTCACTTGGCTCTCAAGGTCATTGCATACGCTTGCCTTCAAATAATTCATAGTGGTTACTTGCTCATTTGCTGCGTATGGATTATTATTTTTTTTTTTTCCACCAAAGAAAGCTTTTTTGAGAGAACTTTTATCAGCAAAGTAGGAAATTATCTGGTGAATGTTAATAAGCATGTCTAGCGCCTGATGCTTGAAAGTAAAGCTTTTAAGTGTTTGATCCTTAGCTGCACTGCAGTCAGCTTGAGCCACTCAAGGAGATATCACGAGTAAAACAGAGAAAGAGAAGGAAAAACAAAAAGGGGGTTACCGGGGATCATTACTTGAAACAAGTGGCTTTACAGGCTGGAAGTGAAATGTTTAGTTCTCTGTTTTTGAATAATTGAAGATGTAACCTCTTTATTCCTTAGAGCACAACGTATCTGCCACAAGATAAGATGCAACCCTTATATGAGGGTCTTGACTCCCCACTTTTCGTGCCAGGGAGTCAAACTGGCTGTATAACTGAGAGTTATCCCGACAGGAGGAGGGAGCGGCCTCCATTTCCATGATTAGAGAACCTGTGCTTCTGACCGCATAGGGGGAAGGAAGAAAACGCAGCTTTTCTACCAGCTTATGAATAGAATTGGAATCAGAGGGGCTTTACGGCAACTCTTTATTATGTGCCCAACTGGGGCGGGTGGCTCCCATTCCCACAATGCCTGCTCGGGGCCCGGCACTCGATCCTCAGCATGGTGCAGGGGTGGGTGAATTTCACCTTGAAAGCTTTAAGGTTAGTGTCTGGCGTCTGTGATTACATTTGCAATTCAAGTTAGTCTATTTTCTGCTTTTTAGCTTTTATTCAACTGAATTTAGTGCTTGTGCAAGATGTTGGATTGTTATTTCTGGAGACTGAAATCTTTCATTTATCCATGTAACAGATACACCTTAAGTAGGGGCAATGTAATCCTCCCCCTGTCCAATTCTGCCCCTTCCCGTGTTCTTGAGGCTGAAGAAATATCTCTTAGGAACGAGAATAATGTTTGGTTTTTACGTAGCTGTAGCAGTATTAATGAGTAGCTTTGTATGGATGAACTTAAGAGAAATCTGGACCTATCTGTATTAGCGAGTACTAGCAAATAAATGATGGTGGCTGTCACCATCAATACTGATTAAAATTGTGATAATACAGATTGGTGGGGTACAGAATATCTGTGTCTAAACTCGACTTTGTGAATATCTCGGGAGCAAAGTAGTGTGTCTCAAGGTATTGGAAAAAAGGGTAAAACAGCAGGGCTGTTTGTTTGGGGTTTTCACAGACACATACTCCTCGCACATAATGCAGTGCCATCCAGGTAAAAACTATATATAAAGTGTAACAGTAAATCAATTATCAGAATAATTTAAAGATCATTACTATAGTAAAGTGAAAATCGTATGTTCAGAACCAGAAAGCCTGTTTGTAGTATGGGCACAGCAGAATATGGTGATGTTGACTAAGAAAGGGGTTTTACTCGCAGGGCTCAAGTAGGGAGGTGGTTAGGGGCGTGATACCTCAGCTAAGCATCTGCCAACTGGAAGCTGAAATTCATGGTTCCCAGTAGAAGTTGTGTTAAAATAGAGACAGGCAGTTGAACGCAAACTATGCACAACTCTTGTGCAAAAAGTTTCCTAAGACCCCCATCTGAACTACAAAGTGCTGTGCACATTTTAAGTCATTCCAACTGCTTGAGGTTTAGGTGAATCGTGCAGTGATACCAGAAGAATATTCTCTGTTCTCAGGTTTCCAGGCTGGAGCATGGCATGATGGCAGATTCGTGGGGCGAGCGAGCAAGTTAACAGAACCATTCTCCTCTAAATTAGGAAACCCAGCTGAAAGCTGAGTCTTGGGTGTCTCTTCCTAATTCAAGAAATTATGAACAAGGAACTCCATAAAGTATCTGAGAGTCCTTGGAGTAGGAATAAGGTAAGAATCATGTTCACTCTCTGATCTTAAGAAATAAAAACATCAGGTACCAAGTGGGCCGTTTCCTGGATGTGTTTATAGAGCATTCCTTCATCTCCCTCTATAATTTGTATACATATTTATTAATATTTATATATGTACAACGAAGGTTAACCTGTACGCTAAAAGTAAGTACACTTTTCTGAGTGGTTCTACAGGTGTATTTGAATCCTTTCTTCGAAGAGAGAGGATTAAGTCTAAGTGGTGTGTTAACTTACCTATAAATAAAAATGGGATACCATATCCTCCAGCCGTATTTGTAAGGAATCTGAATTCTGCTGCATTTCATCTGTATTTGTTGTGCAGGATGCGTAGAGGGCTTAGTTTTTCAACCATGCTGGGAGGTAAGCGTGAAATAAATGTCAAGTTCCTCAGCTGTGTCTAGACCTGAGGCACTTCTAGTCCTCTCCAGGAGAATTCTGTCAATCATAAGGAACCTGAGTTTTGAAAGCTGATAGGCCTATGAAGTTTAGATCTTTCTAGGCTAATGTAACTGTATGGAGATCACAATTTCAATTTGTGAGCCATCTGTAAATCTCACTTTCAGACTTAATGTATGGATTTGGATTTTAAAGTGCCTGTCTTAGTCAAATGAATGTGAACTTCACGAAAACCTGGAAGCTAAAAGTGTGAAATGTGATATAAGCTCGGAATAGGAAGGCTGAGTTACTTTGCTATTTGATATTACTGAGCGTAGTGCTAGACTGTTTTCAGACTCTCTTTTCAGGCCAGAATTTTGAAAAACTTGTGGAAAAGTTTTTTCAGAAAAAAAGCTGTAAGAATGAATCTTTCTGGAAAGAAAAAGTTTTGTGTAGTAAGAAAACTTGGAAGCAAAGTTTCTGAAATTAAATTGTAGAGATGATTTGGGTACTGTTTTAGAAGTATGTTTATGGGGATGAGATATCTAGCAGCAAGTAATTCTTCGTGGCACAGGGAAAATAACACATGATCTGGTTGTTTGAAGTTGAAGCGAGGTAGATGAAAATTAGAATTAAATGCATGTTTTTAGCTCGGAGTATTTCAGATGTTGAAGGGCTTTTTTGAGGATGTGGTGAAGTTTCTAGACTTAATTTATTATTTGAACTCTGTAAAGTTAAGACTGGATGTCTTTCCGGAGGTGAGTTATAGATCAAACAGAATTTTACGGACTGGATATAAAGGTTACCGTAGGTTCTTTGGTTTGTCATGCAGGAAACAGTTCTAAATTCAGCTCAGTGTAAGCTATTGCAGGCAAAACTCTTGGTAGACTACTACTTGACACTTTACATTTAGCGAGCTATAAAAGATGATGCTGGAAAATGCTAATTCCCTTTCTTCTAACATCAGCGTTGCTAGGAGTGTGTATAAGGAGCTCTGCTCCGGTGCACGTGAGACACTGATTGTTCTCCCATGGGAACCCAGTTCCCCCTTATTTTTAATTCCCTATCGTGGCGTTTTACTCATGGAAGAGATAAGCCCTCAAACTCTGGTGACATGAGTAGGGAGCCGTTAGTAAATCAATGATTATATGTAGCAGGGGAAAGAAAAGAAAGGGATCCCTGGCTTTTGCGTTGTCTGTAGTACCAAGCCAGAGAGAAGAAAAGCTGCTCTTCCCCAACTATCTCTGAACACTGAAATTATTTCAGCGAAGCTATTCAGGCAGCTATGAGAGCGGAGACAGTCTTTTCCAGGTTCAACTGATCTATGGCACAAGTACGGCATACAGACTTGCACTTGAAGCGGTTGATTGGTATTGTTTTGGTAGAACTGTAGTTTATTAGTTATCTAATTTTACATAAATATTTTCTCCTCTAACTGTTCATACCATATGACCAGTTTAATGTTTTGAAATGGTTTGGTTTTTTTTGTGTTTTTTGGTTTTTTTTTTTTTGTTTTGTAGCAGAACAAAGCGATTCCGTGAGGTTTAAGCAATCCAGGAATCCTCATGAAGAGTAGCTGCTCATTTCATCCCACAGACAGAGAATCGCTGAGTTGCGTTATGAGAGTAATAGATACATTCAACTGAAATCAGGATTGCTCTGTGAACAAATACCACAAAGAATAAATTTGCATTGATTACAATTAGTGTCAGGCTGATATCCTAGAAAATGTAATCTTAATTACAGAGCCAATTTCGGAAATACTTGAGCACGTGCTTAAGTATAATTAAGCATATGCTTAGTCCTTCATTGATTTGGGAACTCTTCACTGAAATACATGCACAGGGCTGGCAGTCTCACTGGCGAGTTCTGCAAAGTACGTAACTGCTGGGCTCGGATTCTGATTTGTTTTAGAGTTAGAAGAGAAACTGTAATTCATGATGTGGTTACTTAGTCGAGGGTTGCAGCTCCTGCTGGCTGTGACTATGTATAAAACACAGGCGTAAGCACATTAAGAATTACCTTAAGTAAAAAAAAAATAGTTTTTTAAAAAATTCTCTGGATATTTAAATAGGTCAACACTAATTTTCTTCCGTAGAGGGCAAAGTCCTAAATCAATTCAGGGAGAAATATCCAGGAGGCCTTCCGTTTGCAATTGTCATGATTTATGTAGCGCTGTGTTGTTCAACGTTAGGATTTTTTGTATAAATAATCATAGCAGTAGGCAGATGGAGTGTTCCTGTAATGCTAGAATCTTGATTTGATGGGCAGTGTTTTTGAAATCCAGATAAATCTTAGTGTTTTATTAATCTTGCACATTTGTCTCTCTTATATCCTTATTTCATATTTCTAATGTGCATGATAAGCATCCTGAATTAATGTATATTTATTTTTAAAGCATTGTTCATAAAATCTGGGATAGAATGCATACATTACAAGGAAGCAAATAACTATCGTCTGTTTAAAAAAAAGTATCAAACATTGGGATATCTTATTCCTAATGGGCATTTTATATTACAACTTTACTGAGTTTCTTCACTTGACTCCTTAAAGCAAAATGTTAATTTAAATGCACGCTTTCCTTTATTTACATCTTTGAGATCGGATTTTCAAGGCAATTTCTTGTTACTTTCAGCATATAACTGAAGAGTCTCTGAAGGAAGGTAAGATTAGAGGCCATCTCAACATGTTTAGTTTTCTTTTGATGCCCTGTGGTTTTACGTATTGCATGTCTTGGCGTTTCTTTAACATTCATCTGGCGTCATACCTTTCCTGATAACAATTTTTCATCCTAAACAAATGACTTCTGTTGATGACCCTGGCCTCTTGTGAATATGGAATTAATGAGTGCATTTACTTCCATTCATACCTCTGCTGTCAGCACATTATTTTTGCCATCTCTCTGAATCTGATCTGTCGTCTTCACAATGTTTTTAATGTACTTGGGGAAAAATCTTATCTCAGTTCCTTGTACGGTTTATGTCCATTTTCCATATTTGACTTATATTTCCGTTGCTCATTTCAGCTTCTAGCTATTTTATATTATATCTGATATATAATACTTACTTGTTCTTGATTACATTATGCAGGTCTGATTTCATCCAGGCTGGGATCCTCTTTCCTTTTCCATGTATTCAGCCAAATGAAATGCAGAAAGACTGAGCACATTATGCAGAAATACCCTATGAACAAACATTTCTTCTTTGCTTTCACAAACTGTTCACCTTCTTCAAACTTGCCATTTCAAACTTTTTTCCTTGAGTTGATTTGGTTGGGTTTTTTTGTTTTGTTCTGGCTTTGTTGGTTTTTTTTTTTTTTTTTCCCATTTTCTGTTTTAAAAGTTCAAATTCAAAAAAAACTCAGCCCCTTTTGATGCTTAATCTCTTTTTGGGTGCATGTTGTTACTCGTATCTCCTATGTTACTGCAGAATAAGCTGGTAGTTTGATTCCCACCCCGCTTCCTTAATTAGGAAATTGCTTTCTATCTTAAGTCTAGTAACAGTGGGATTTCTAATACTGCTTTATTGTGCATTGATTTATGTCATGGTAAATAAAAACCAGCTAATGATGGAGAGGAAACTTTTCCTTTCATAAACCTCTCTCACTGATGGAGCAGGCTGTATGCGGCATGCAAATGATCGACTTGCTTTGTTATTTAATGCATAGCAGGCGTTAATCAGTGTTTGAGGAAAATTCCTTTAATTGATATGATCAATGAGATGACTTTTACCTGTTTTACTTTTGTGCCACCGTAGCACCACGGATTTTTAAAGTATAATTGTATGCATACATTGATTTAAGTCTGATGGAAACGTCCAGACAAGACATAGAATTTTACAGGTAACTTGAAAAATACATTTGGGAGTCAGATGACATTGAGAAGCGGGTTTTTTTTGGCTTGATGAAGGGTGTGGAAGAATCTGACTATTAAGAGCAGAGCTTTACTTAGCTCGTCTATGAATATCCCTTTGTATTCTCAATGATTTGATTACGCCTCAGATAAGCAACGTGACGTTCTGTTGCTGATCAGAACCCAAGTAACCCAAGTGGGGTTGGTTTGGTGAAGGTACACAAGTAATCAGTAAGGTTTTCTCTGCAACTAGATCTTTGACTCCAAAAATAGCAATGTACGGCAGTCGGTGGAATACAGGCAGATTTTGCTTTTGCTTAGCATCCGCATTTCGGGTACGTCTCTGATGGTGCCTGGATTTCTCTGGGAATCTGAAAGGAGGTGCTTTTATCTGTAGAGAATAGACTGATGCTGCTTTGTACATTGGTAATGTGTTCAGGCTGCGCAGGAGAAAAAGAATTTAAAAAACCACCCCCAAAACAGTATTCTGCATGTAGACGGTAGCTTTCTGGTGATACTAACAGGCCTCAACATTGCAATCTAATCAAGAAAGTCCAAGTTTTAAAATCTCATCAGCATCGGCTGAGTCAGCATCATTAAAGATCAACCTTATGAGTAAACCATACTTGATTGTAATGGCTGATATTTATAAGCTTGGAGAACAGAACAGTGAAATTTGTTAATCTGCTAATTCTAAACCATAAATCATTCATTTTCCCTCTTGAGTACACTGCATTTTATCATTTTACAAATTAGCATCTGTCTAGCTCTTTTTCAAAATCTCAATTGCAAGCAAATTAGGTCTCCAGTACAACTCTGTAGGAAGATACAGCTGAGAAAAGTATTGCTGATACGAGTGTGATGAAGCATTTCCACAGATACTGGGATTGGGGCAAAACAAGACAAAGTTTTTGCTTCCTCCAAACCCATAATTCTGTTGTATTTAGCATTTAATTTGAAACGACCGAGATGATCTTAAAGTGTTTCTATTCGGTTGTGCCTACCAAGTGCGTGTTTGAATCTGTGGGTCCCCTGTGATGCCGTGTTTCCTCACTTCTGTTGTAGCATGAGAGAAAAATTACAGAATTACATTTGGCTCATAACCTGAGAGCTCTTGAAGAGAGTGGAAAACTGGCTTTTGGGGGGTACAGTTATCAGTTGTGCTATTTTCAGGAGAATATTAATTTGATAAATGTCACTTAAAAGATCAGTGAATAAATAGTATCCTATCTTCTGGTCATTGTAATATACTTTGCGAATGACTTTTCTTTCTGCCTGGAGCGATGGGTGACAGTTTTCTCCTTGTGTGCTTGTATGTCTGTCTGGCTAAACAGGTGGCTTTTATTTTTGTGAGTACTACTAGTAAATACACGAAAGTTTAAGACGTAGCATTTAGGTTTGGGTTTGAAAGAGTTTTAAAAAAACCCAAACAAACAACAAACCTGACAAGGGCTAGGCAACAATGATACTGTATAAAGCATCAGCTCGCTCTCACAGACTACTCTGAATATGAATATGAGTATAATATTTAGTATTAACCTTTTGATCTATCTTTGGTCTTTTTTTAAGCATTTGAGAAGAACTGGTAACTGTTAATCTGTCTTTATCTATGTTTCTTATCTCTGCTAGTGAAAAAAGTGCTTCCCCCTCTAGTAATACATATTTTCTGACACACCATAAATTGCCATGATACATGTTGCAAATACAGGCACTGACTAAAAATACCATCCTTTAGTATGTGTGTGAAGGGACTTCTCAAAAGTGGCTGTTACTTTAGGCTTTTTCATAAAACTTTGAAAATATCCATTCCGCTGTAAGACTTCCTTCCAAGGGCACACTTCAGGAAGGATCTTCACTTACGGAAGAGGAATTTTAGGAATATTTTTGTAACTC
The DNA here is from genome assembly GCA_013400035.1 of Rynchops niger. Classification (NCBI taxonomy): domain Eukaryota; kingdom Metazoa; phylum Chordata; class Aves; order Charadriiformes; family Laridae; genus Rynchops; species Rynchops niger. Next base: position 722,219 of record VXBH01007437.1, read on the forward strand.
TCTTACCCCCGTTGCCATAGTCTTGACCACAGATAATAATAAAACCAACCATGTTAGATCCTGCCTAATGACGTGGCTGTCAGGGGTTGTTGCAAACCCTTGCACATTCTCAAGACAGGCATCAAAAATGTAACAAATGCAATATGTGCTGTAAAAGTCTGGCTGGAAACTTTAATGAAGAAGAATATGAACATTCAGAAGAAGTTTTGCTGGCTGAGATTGAACAGTGAGTGTGTTCCTCTTCTAAATTACTACTTGGCACCCATAGATTTTTTTGCTGCTTTGAAAGGGACTTTGCTAAGATTCTCTGCTATGATCAAGACCTATCTCTAAACGTTAAAAACTGAAACAGGATAGCAGGTAAAGAAAAAATACGCATTGACACACAAAACTAAAATGTAAATGGTTGTACTTCTGATGAAACAGCCTACAATGTAAAATGTTTGTTTGCTTCGGTTTCATTTCACATCAGTTAAATAAAGCTGCAAGGTTCACACTTTCTTTAGAACATTTTATGCTGATGCATCAGTTTTGTAAAGAGCTGTACTCCAGCGGGTAAAGGAAATGTACTCAGTCAAAGCTAACAATTGTTCATCCTGACATGGCATTAATGAAACAGATTCTATTCCAATTACAAATATATTTGAAAAATAGTATGGCACTAAAGGTCTCAAAGCAAAATAGGTGGGGTGAATTTTGGGTAGTGGTTGAAGTTTTACAACACAGGTGTATTTTGCTTATTGAATTGACCAATTTAATTGTGTGTAAACTAAATATATTTCAATTTGTTCATTACTGAAGTGATAGCTGTTAAATGGGTTAGAAGACCTTTGAGTAATTCTTTTAGGTGATGGTAGTATGTGCTAGCTTTGAACAGTTTTTTTGTTGTTTTGTTTTTTTTTTTTTTCTGAACAGTTAGTTATTGAGGAAAATAGGAAAATAGCAAAACTTAAGAGCAACTTCACACAATTTGAGTCAAAAGTTAGTTTTCCTGTTGTTTGTTGCTTTTAAGAAATTCCCCTGGATTTTGCTGTATGTGAAGTTGATTCTTAGGAACAGAGTATGAGCTGATATAGTCTGGGACACAGATTTCCTCCCTCCCTTTGACCTTTCTGCTGTGCTCACTTGCAGTCTATAACTAGTCTGGATCTGAGAACAATAGCTCAAATTTGTAGCAAAAACTGCAGCTGCCTAAGGAGGAGAGCTTGATCTGTAAATATTTACACTCATATAAGCTTAAGAACGTTTTGTAACACTATCCAAGTGGCCTGAAGGTAAGTCTCATAAGACACCTCCTCCCCTTCCTTTTTCACTGACCTTGGTGTCTGCAGAGTTGTTGCTTTCACATACTCTCGCTCTCTTCTCTCTGGCTGCTGTTGTTGCCCCTCAGTAATTTTTTTCCCCTCTCCCTCCTTAAATATGTTATCCCAGAGGCGCTACCACTGTCGCTGATGGGCTCAGCCTTGGTCAGCGGCTGGTCCGTCTTGGAGCCGTCTGGCATTGGCTGTATCGGACATGGGGCAAGCTTCCAGCAGCTCCTCACAGAAGCCACCCCTGCAGACCCCCGCTACCAAGACCTTGTCATGCAAACCCAATATAGGGGGACAAGCAGGGACCTGTCGGAGAGCTGATGGATGTATTTGCAAAGGAAGGTATTTCTCCTGCCTTGGCTCATCCATAGTATATACTCACATCTGATACTGACTTCTGTTTCACCTCTTTTTTGGTGCTGATATGTGTAGTTTGGACAAATTTGCAGCCCACAGATTTCAGACTGAGAGTGAACCTTGGACAAATAGGGATGGCACAGTCCTTTTAAGCAGGTCTGATTTTTTGGGCTAATCTACCCCAGTTGCATACACCTTCCTCTCATTTCTCCAGTTCCTTCTTCCTGTACCTGTGGCAATGGAAAGTTTGGAGAATGGCAGCAGTGGCCTCCCAGGGCACCTCTTCTTCAAGCCACGTGCAGCCTTAGAATTTCCCCAGAGAGGGGAAAAAAGAAAATTCCTTTGCATGTGTCAAAGCCAGTTCAGATACTACAAGTTCTGACGTAATTTCAACAATATGCAGGATATTACTTGATATTAATATTCTTCCCAGAAGATTAAAACAGCAATAGGTGTATTGAATTAGTAAAGCAAAAGAGAATCAGCAGGCAAGATTTCTCTCCAGTTTAATCTTCCTTCTAAAATATAGGAGATGTTGATTAGTTATCCACCTACAAAAATTAAAATCAGCTTAGCAATATTTAAGATAAAGCCCTGTTACTGGGTCATAAGCATACTCAGATTTGGACGTTCCAAACTGAATCTTCAGTCTGCCTTTGACAGAAGGAAAATTTTGCTTGGGAGCGAGAAGTACTTGAAGACAGTAAATATCACTGAAATGAACGGGAATCTTTCTAATCAAGGTCAGAATGGCTGGTGGAGCCGTGCTCTGCAGGTTTGAAAGCTGTACTTTGTTTTTTAGTTGAAAGAGGTTGCCAAGGCAGGTACTAGCTAGTAGAAGTACCAGCTAGTAGCGCTAGAGAACAGTGAGTGTAGCTACTGCAGGTTACAGCCTGCTGTAATGCCTGTTGTAAACAACACCCGACCTCTCTTCTGAGCGGGTCTGGAAAAAACCAGCCTGTGCAAACCACACGGCAAAAATCAAAGCAGTCACACACAGGCACGGATTGTCAGATGCTATGTACGTTAAAACCAAACAAAAAAGAACAGACTGACGTTAAGAAGCACGTTGAATTGTTGGGTAAAACAGAAAGATACTTGGCCTCATGGAATGATAAAGGCATGTGTTTAATGACGGTTGATGCTTCTCAGTTGATTAGTTTATCACCATGAGAAATACGTTTTTCAAGTAAAGAACTGACGGTTTTATGATAAATTTAATTTCAGCGATATTCAGGGATGTGATCACATGGTAATGACTTATAAAAGCTTGAGTGTAATTTCAATTAAAGATGCGCAGGTGGTAAGAAATCTGCATATTAAAATAACAACAGATTCTTTAAAAATGTATTCTTTTTGAACTTCTTTAGATGATATTTTCTGTTTTCTCATTATCATGAGATGTTTATCCTTTGTCCATCTTTCCTATGTTTTGTTGTAGCTTCATGTACGAAGTGTTTTACTGTACACTATAGAAGGGAAATTGGTGGTGTAGAACCTGTTTCTAAGTAGGTTAAAAAAGACCCTATGGAAAGCCTTGTTTGTGGTGGATAAGCATGCTCGTGTTAAATTCATCTGACTTGTTTTCCATTCTACTCGCTAATGGCCTCTGCGGTATTGCAGAGATAAAATAGCATAAGTGCCTTGTTTTGAAGGAATACAATAGCTGGCTAGCAAATAATAAACACAAAATAAAAAGGATAACTTTTTAGTGGTGGAAAAAAAAAAAATCTCAAAATTTCTTTAGACATCAACCTGGGAGGAACGGCATTATCAAAGAGTTTGTCATAGCTGAAGGGAACCTGCACCTCAGAAACACACAGCAGGATGGGCTCATGAAAATATTTGCATTTGTTGAGCAGAAAGCTGATTTTCCACAGGTTAAAAAAGATTGCATGATACAGCAATCGGATTTTTCCAAAAAGAAGAGGTGCAGACAGGACTGGTAACCTGTTCCTCTAGTGACTGGAAATTTTCTCACAATGCAGGAGCCACTGGGGCAGTGCAATTAAATATTGAGGTACCGGTTGTAAAGTCCAGATCAAAAATAACATGTAGGTACAGACTTTTCTTTCTCTATGTGACTGAAATCCTAAAAGTGAATGGGATTCAGACAGACGCCTGCAGGGAGGCTCAGTTCCAAACGTGGGCGCTGGGACTGTTGCTTTCCAGAGCTATAGAAGGAGCCAAGTCTGGCAGCCATGGACTGCAGGAAGTCTTAACTACCTTCTCAGTAGTCCTGAGCCCTGGACGCTGTAGGACGTACCCAGGCTCTTGTCAGGGCATAGGAAGAGTGCCAAGTAGTATAACGGGGAGCACTTTTACATCATTAATGCAGCAAGAATCAGGTAACAGTGCCAAAAAAGAGTAAAGCAGGACAATAAATCGGTGTAATCAACAATACAAAAAAATGGAGGTGTATAATGCCACATTAATAAAAAAGTGATTAAAACAATGGAACGTTTCCCATGTTTCGCCAGCATGACTGTTGCCAAACAGGAACATTGAGGACTGAACCCAGAGTAAGAAACACGATCTTAAAAGTAATGTTATTTTCTCTTTTCTGGTGTTTTAGGGAAAAAAAAAAAAAACACAACATTTTCTATAAAGTCATCACAGCCCTTGACGGTAAGTCCTGTTTAAATTAGCTTTTCCAATGGAGTTACCTTTTAAACAACTTAGATGATATAAGAGGACAGGTGTTTATCTGTATTTGGAAAGTAACATGGTTTTTATTCTGATTTATAAACTAATTTTAAGTTGGGTTGTTCTGCACATTACTCACTTTCACATATTTCTTTATGCAAATCATAGAGCCACTGTGCAATACTTGCTATGCAGTGGAACTCAACAAATTACATTCTCTTGGCTCAAAGAGGAGAAGAAAAGGCTGACCCTCATCGGCTTTAGCTCACTGAGCCCCCAAACTTTGCATGAAAGAGATGAATAAAATGCTTTAGGGTTGAATTAGCTGTATTAATGCTGTATTAGAAGAAACTATGAGAAGTCAAGGGCAATGACAGAAAACTTAAGCTCAACAAAGGAAAACAAGTTTTCAGCACCCAAGCAGAGCAGAAACCAGCAGTACTCGATCCTGGAGAAATGTCATGGTAAACAGAAGGGAGTACAGGCAGAGATTTTAAACCACCAGTTTCCAGACCTTGCACGGTCTGGAACAGGTTCAGGATCAAAAGAAGAGATGAGCAATGCGTAGATGCAACAGGCAATTCTGTAATGTTGTGATACAACCTCTGCTAGGGATAGTCTGAAGTGACAAAGATGCTTCTTAAACAGCCGTTCTGACTTTGAGCAATTCTTCTCAGAAGTCGGAGCTCTACTAACTTTTAAACTCAGCTTCCTCTTCTCTGCCTTTTCCCTACTTGGAGTAGTAAGAATTTAGAGTGGTCTCCTAAAAAGACAGCAATATACATGAAAGGTTGCAACTGAATGAGAATAATTGTCCTTCTTTCACACGCTGTCACAAAAATCCATTGGAATTTTAGCAACTCTTTTTTTGAGAAGATAGTGTTGGGCTCTTAGAGAAAACCAGAATCTTAAAATTGCTAGGTTGCACATCGAATCACAGCTGCCTTTCCTTCCTAAAAATTCAAAACATTACACATAGCTCTGTGTATTTGCTATATAAAGTGAAGTTTAACATAGTTAAACTAGAGATGTAAGGTAAGCATTAATTCAAATGGCATCATCAGCCCCACCCACGTTATCCAGTGTACTTTGGTTGTTTTGGTTGTTCACCAAAACCTGATGTTTATAGGGAACAAATTTGGTGGTGAAGTTTGCATAGCGTGTAGTGGTGTTCCTGTAGACTGTGGGTGGCACAGAGGGGAAAAGTCCCCCAACAATAACAACTAAAAAACAACTCAAAACCAATCCACACCTTTCAACCAATATGAAGTAGTTAGATAGTAGTGCAGGGAGTTTATACACAAACGGAAAGAAAATAATAGATTAAGCACGTGGAAAATATTTCAAGAGCTAGTGAAAAACATAGACTTTTCATTGCATTTTTAGATCGGACTTGCTTCAGATAACTAGGATGTAGAGTGCAAAAAGCTGAACACTACTGCTTGTGTTCCATGAGTTTTATCATGCTCGTGCGGAATGAGGATGAGAAGTGTTAAACACCTTTTGAGGCTGATTAAACACAGAAGCAAAGCTGAAGAGTTGATGAGTGCAAAACCCATTTATTGCAAATATGTACTATTGCAACCATTAGATGACTAGATAAACCAAAAAAAAAAAAATCAAAATAAATTCTGATCTGTATCTGGGCTCGCAAATAATTTGTTTTTCCTTTGCTACTTCTTTTCCATTCATAATACCATGGATTAATGAGCAAAAGATACATGTTTTAAGAAGGGTTAGTAAGCAGGCTGGGTACAACTTAAACTTTTCAAATGGAACTCAAGTGTTACATAGTCCACAAGTAACATTTTTTAAAAGGGGAATGAAGTAGTAAGTAGTAACGCCTTGCTTCAAAACTGTAAGTCCCCAAAAGTCAAGAGATCTCTCCTGGATAGATCTGAAACAACGTGCCTAGACCTGTTTGGCCAAATACCTTCTCTCTCTCTCTCCCCCTCTTTTTTTTTTTTTTTTTTTTTTTTTTTTTTTTTTTTTAGCAAATTACCTTTTAAATAAACGCTTGTTTATGCAGGGAACAATGTTTTGGGATAAGCTGGATATAATAAATGAAAATTTTNAGATACGTTTCTAGTGTATATACTCGATTGCTTCCTAGATAAATGTGAATTAACATTCAGACCTAGAGTTCCAGTTCACGCTGTCCTCATCAAAGGAAAATAGGCAGGCAGCAAGCAACCGGAGGAGTCCAAAGGATTTATGTAAAAAATGCCAAGGGCAGAGATAAAGATGCTCTGAAGGACAGTGGTAGAATCAGTTTTATACTGAAAATCTGATAGGTAGGATAGAAAAAAATAGCCTTTAGTTATGGAAATACTTCTGCAAAATATTCCGTAAGAAATAATCTGCCTTCTCTCTGTTAGCACTGCATGAACAAAGAAAACTTCCTACTCTGCTGGGTAGTACACTCCAAATTGTGTTATGCTCTGCTAACGTTTCCTTTCGGTTATGTAAGCTTTTGATAAATACAGAACTCTGTAGGATTTATATGAAAATTCCTGCTTACAAGGATTTTTTTCCTCGTACTCTGCTGACAACTTTTCTGAAAAGTGTTTTTTAGCAAACAGCAAAATTGAATGGTGAGTGCTGCCATTCGTAACTGGTGGCAAACTTGATATTTACAGGAGTAGATAATTTAGCGCAGTGCTTATGTAGAACAAGAAACCCAGTTCCTTATTATGTTTTGTATCTAATTTTTCTTTGAAGTCCAGCATGTATGCTGGTCGTGCCCTGATACCTGCGTTGCCTTCATTTGGCCTTTGTCCACTTGAATTCTTATCTTGAACTTAAACTATCGTGGCATTAGGATATTTTGGTTGAAATAAAGTTGACAAGATTGTGGCCTGCGTATAAAACGTTATCGTATGGTATTTTACCAATATTCCTTCAGCCTGCTGTGTATGAGCACTTGTTTTAGAGATGGTGGTTGAAACACAGCCTGTTAGAAAAGTGAGATTTTTTTTTTTTTTTGTCTTAAATTTGTTCATAGTGGTCATAGAGTCCTGGCTTGAGGGTTTGGGCTCCATGAAGAGGATGTTGGAGGTGGTACCATGTTGGATAGCCATGTCCGGTTTCTGGTTCCCCTAATGTAGCAGACCATGAGTACACCATCCATAGGTTTTCCGTTTGTTTTTAGGCAACAGAAACATAATTCACAAAACTATAATGTAAGCGTATTGTTTAGTTAGTACGGAAGTCATAGTTTTTAGCTGAGTGCAATCTGCATATAAAACATGACCCATGCGTCATTACAATTTACAGTCCAATTTCTTCAGGTTGCTATGGCAAAGAAAATATATATAGTGTTTAAATGGGCAGGTAGATATTCCTAGTGGGGCAGATTAAGATGCTAAAGTGAAATCTAAAGGAGAGAATTCTGAATTTGATTGAGAATTTGAGCCATTGGCATGGATTGAGAATTGATAGAGAATAATTGAGAATTATCTGAAATTGATAAACAGGTTACATTTTCCAGATCTCTCTTATTCCAATATTTACTTACTAAACAAAGTATTTATGTTCCTGAATCTCTTAATCTTACCCCTTAAAGGAACAGTAACTCTACCAGGAATAAAAGCGTGGTGCAAGGCAGTTGCCACGCAGCCCTTCTCTGGGGAGGGCAATACGACCTGTTGACAAGAGAAGTCTGCTCGTTAGTTTGCCTCTGCCTTCATTGTCAGAGCGAGGTATTTGGAACTTTGGCTCCCTCTTCTCTGTTTTGTCTGAGCTCCGATATTTTATGCATGACGAAACCGCAGGCGCGTTGCTCCTGTTCCACCAGAACCTGGGAATGCTCAAGGTGTTCAGGGCATTCCGTTCCTGAAGGCGCGTTCACCTGACACGCCTCCGCACACTGGAGTCCGGCCGCTCTCTTTAGGCGGGCTCACGGAATAACTTCCATTGTGTTGTAAGCGATCATTTCCCTCGCTCAGTCTGAAGTGCTTCATGCTTCATCCACTGTAATATCGTTCTGGATAAGCTGTTGCAAGATTTCCTGTGTTTGTGAAGGCCTAGACTATCCACAAGAGGAAATACTGATTTTGATTGAAAACAATTGCACGCGCCAGGAGAGCTGGAACTAAACACTAAGGAAACTGTAAACATTTTGCTGTATAATCTCATGACACTTGGAAAGACTGTGTCCGTAGGCACAACTGCTGTTGATATCGTGAAAGTGGAGCTTTCTGACTACCAAGCTCAGTAGGGAGCTTGGAATTAACCTGAATAACAATAGTGCCTCCGACTTGCTGTCTTGAGAAGAGTTTGTGTCCGTAATTGTAATGCACATGATTGCTCGGACACATTAACAGGTTCAGGTTTCTACAAATTTAAAAAGAAACTAACTTTGGCCCTAGTAGAGGGTAAACCAGTTCTTTTTGGCGTATTTATTCTGACCTGGCTTCAGCAAAGAATGTACTTATTAAGGTATTTAATGTTATTTAAGTTAATTTGCATTAACATTTCTGTCAAAAGTAAGCATGTGTTTAGCGATTGTCAGTTTGGCTCACTTAATGTTGAAGAGTCATAGAATGCCTTTCTCCTTCCTCCTGGGTGGAATTTCTCTATGTTCGGGGGTGTGTGTGTGGCGGGGGGGGGGTATAAAGTTGGGCTATTGACTTGTTGCCCCGGAATTTGTGAGAAAAGTATATTCTGTAGTTTTAGAACTTTCCTGAGGTGATTTTTTTTTTTTTTTTTTTTTT
>VXBH01007437.1:731362-764546 GCA_013400035.1 Rynchops niger
TCATTTTTGAGTTTGGAAGCAGAGCAAGCTTGGCGGTAATTGCACCTGATGCTGGCTTGGGAACTGGAATGTATGCATTTTGCACACTTCAGCGATCTTCTCCCATCTTAAAACCAAGAATGTTAGCTGTCATAATGCTGTTCTTTAAAACATATGTAAACAAGAATTAAGATATGAAGCAGTAAATTGTTTGCCCAGTGGAACAGCATTGAGTGTGAGAGAATGTGCATTGTGATTGTTGTTTTTTTTCTCACTGTGTTTAAAGGATAGGGTTTTTTAAGTGTGTTTTTTTGTCAGCGTAGTCTGATTAGTATATTGGGGTTTTCTGTCTTCTGGAAATGGTCTTTGCAGGGACCAACTTAATCCCTAATTGTATATTTGTTAACATTAAAAAAAGATACAGTCTGGTACCATTCAATATGATGATTATTCATACATAAATTTGTAAGATGTTATCATTGTAATGCTTAAGCGCTGCATAGATAATTAAAGTGTTTATTCTGGAGTAGGAAAGTGGTTTCTATTTCAGATCACACTGTTACATTAAGCCACTAGGAAAAAAAAAAATACCAGTGCTTGTGGAATATTATGACTACAAGCAATGTCTCTGAATAATATATCTACACAAAGTACACTGTTAAATCAGTGCGCTATTTTCTGCCCAGAGACAGCTAAATTTGTGCAGCAAACAGCTTCGGCTCTTCAGTTTTTAAAAGGTGGAGATAATGATCATACTATGGTAGGAAAATAGAGCTGAAGAAGACCTAAAGAAGTCAGCTCGTCCATACTTTCTCCCAGGGTAGATTCAGCCGTGCGTTAATTTCTGTTAAGATTTTTTATTCCTGGAGGCCTCTACAGGTAGCATTCCCTTCCAGTTTTTAACTGCCTTTAAGAGCTAAGTTCTAATGACCAAATTAAATTTTCCTCCTTTCAGTTTTATTCCTCCGTTCCTCCTCATTGGATAGGTTAGATGGACATATTTCTTGGGTGAGTATTCGTTCTCATTCCTGCAATCTGGGTGTTTGAAGACTGTTACCATGTCATCCTATAGGATTTTTTGAGACGCCTGATGCATCCTTTCTAGAAATTCGTGTGGAAGTTTTTATGATGATTTTTTTAGAAAGTTAATACTGTGAATACATACAACTTTTACAGATACTCTAAGCGTATTATTTCATATGAAGTTTTATGTGTGTAATACTTTATTCACACTTTTTTCCGTTTCCATTCTGTGAAGTCAATAATGATGTAATTACAAACGGATTTAATGAATGAGAACCAAGTACAAAACGACTGTTAAAATGTTCCTAGTATACATGCTGTGCTCCTTGACTGTAGCTGTGCTGACTGTAGCCACCTGCACGGGCTGTGACAGAGTCATGGTTCTGTGTTGTCGCCTTTGTCATGTTTCTTGATATTTTGGTGTGTGTGTGGGTGAGTATCAGAGTTCACCGTTGTTCCAGACAATCCCTGTTTTCCTTTCCTGCAGAACATGGTTGTCAAAAATATTTGTTAATTCTCTTAAATACCTGATATCAGTCCTGTTAGAGAGAGATAAATTCTAAGCAGAATGGAAACAGTTTCCATTCTGCTTAGAATCACATATGCCCCTATTTGTCTTAAGAAGACTGAAGAGAAAGCTGGAATATAGTTTTGTGTTGGTTTTTTTTTTTCTCTCCCAAGACTGTTTGTCCACGTTAAACACCACAACTTTTCATGGAAAGCATCTCGCAAAAGAGTGTACACTAAAAAAAAAAAATACATTGAGCCTTTGTAAAGCCAGGACGTACAAAATCCCCTCTGGAAAAGCAGAATCTGTAATTTACGTGCTTTATTTTGATTTTATTTATAATTACCTTCCGAAGTAAATTGCCATTTTATTTTATTAGCTTTGCTGACTTCAAATTTTAGCCATTGGATTGAGTTACGCAGTCGCATCCTAGCTTAAAGAAATGTTTCTGTTGTATATAAAGATTGGGGAGGGTGGGGGCCTATTTACAGAAAACGTCTGTTCTGTTTGGTGAGGAGGATTAGTTTGGTGCCTGGGGAGCATTGGTTTGTAACTGAGCTACTGCCCTAGGGAAAAGCAAAAGCAAACAAAAGACGTTTATGCACTTTCATCCACAAGTTATCAGCCTTGTTCTGTAATCACGATCTCAAGTTTAAACAAGATGACTCTAGAGAGAAGAGCATAAAGAGGCGCGTCTTGAGCAACACCACCTTGTAGCTGGGGGCTATCGTGATTTGTATCCTCTCTAAGTTGACACAACAGGGAGGTCCTGTAACATGCACTCATCAGTGGGTTGCGTATTACAGTAGAGGTTTCTAAGGTTTGGTAACGTTAGAGGTAAAGAGTTACAGATTTTCATATAAGGATTACGTAAGTAATGGCATAAAAAAGGAGAAGAATGTGGATAGGGCTTATGGTGAGAGGAAACCCAGGACAAACAAACAAAAAACCAAAACCAACCAAACAAAAAAACCCCCAGAACACAAAAACCCCCAAATCCCCAAACTACATTCATGTCGTTCTTCTTTTGTTGTTCATCTTTTAATTTATGAGCAGAAATCAGAGTTTTGATCTGTAAAGATCCGTTTCTTTTGTACTGAATTTAATGCATCATCAGAGCACAATATGTTTACCCATTGTAAGGAACAATTGTTTTATTTAATTGTTTTAACTTTATCACACAGGAATTCTCAAATTGTGCCTGTAGCTTCCCTGAGAAGGCTGTTAGCGCTGCCAAGTGAGGTGCATGCGGACTCGAGGAACATCAACAGTAAGTCTCCGTTGTTGATTTTCTTAAGGCTTCGTGCAAGCATAACTTGTAATGAAGATTCAGTCATGAACAGAAAATGGGAATCTTAAAAAGTGCAAACTTGTATAACTTTACCTATCTTAGAAACTTTGTCTTGAGCTGTTCTTCTGTTTTTATGTCCCTAAGGGTCTGCCTGAGTCCCTTCCGAAGGTCCCTATTCCTTCCCATGTTTCTTTTCAATGTTTACCATACTTTAAGTCTTTTCTAGTGTTCTGATTAATGGTTCCATGCCAATGGCTCGCTGCCTTCTTCGACTCTTCTATTACAGTAGATCAGAACCCATGTAACTGCGGAAGGAATTTGGTAGATACTTAAAAAAATTTTAAGGAGCAGATTCATCAAACCCCTGGTTTCTGGCTTATCTAGAGAGCTTGGAAATGTATGCATCGTCTCAGATTATTCATCATGCAACGACAGAGTATAGGAGATGGGTGTAAAATGCACTGATATGCTCATGGAGGGGGTCTTACCAAAATGACAGTAAAAGGTAAGTACACAGGGGTGCCAAAATTGTGCTACTGTTTCTTAAGTGCTTGGGTAGTTCACGGGGATGGATCCAGGTAGGAAAGCAGGCAACATGCATAATACACAGGATATGAAGAAGCCATTTAGTGCTTTTAAATTATATTTATCAAAAGCAATACAGGATCCTCCATCTGGCTTCTACCCAGTTATCTAGGGATGTGTGTGTCATTAAATATTTAAGTCTGGTAAAGTGACCATGCTCCCTAAACTATACTGTATTCAGTAGGTTTGGCTAGATTGGAGCATTTCTACTTATTTTGTTTCTTTTCATTGTTGTGTTGCTTTTTTTCCACAGTATAATTAGCTTAAGTGTAATTTCGTGTTATACTAGTGCTTTTATCGCTTCCCTTATGGATTTACTAAAGCTCTTGGACCATAAAGGAGTTTTTAGTGCTAGTGCAATATATTGCTAATTAGTATATTGTCATCGCTGAATAAAGAAGTGCATTTAGTTTTGGCTCTTGATAATAGTCAAATGATATACAGGTATGGTCTCTGATTAATGCCACTCAGTTTTTCAGTATATCACTAAAAGCCTGGGTGAAGCTACATATACATGTGAATAATTACCACCATTTCAAGTATTCAAAAGGATATTGATACTTTCTTTTGAATTTAGTCAGTAGGTAACATTAGAGGTAGGTTCCATGACCAGGAGAAACGGGTGATTGATGTTTCTCTGGAGGAAAAAAAAAAAAAAAAAAAAAAAAAAAAACATTTGTATAAAGAAAAAAAAGAACGTANGCTCGTTTTCCTTAATACCAGGACTTGACTTCTACACGAGATTTAAATGAAAGCTCCTTTCTCAGTTTTCTGAATGCCATACTTCCAGGTCTCGACTCCTCTAATTGTCTCACACACAGAGACACAGGGGGTTGTGCCAACTGTGGTTCTACCTTAGGTATTTGTTAAGCCAATACCTGGAAAACTCTGCGGCGCTCGTGTGTGTGCTGCCCAGGCTTGTCGGGCTAGTCCTTCTGCTTGTAAGGGCCTTCAACTGCTTTCTCACTTTACTTGGATGGGAGAATTGCTGAGGGTGATATTCCATTTCCATGGTCTAACCCAGACCAGAAATAAAAAGAAAAGGAGTTTTTTAGTGCTATTTTCCACCTACAAGTAGGATTAAATATTCAACAACAGGATCGAAAAATTACCAAATCCTGTTTTATTTCTGGATTGGCTTTTATTTCTTGTCAGCTGTCAAGGAAAACCTTGCTGTGCTCTGTGCAATGTTTTTTGCCTTGAGAGCTGGAACGAATAACAAAAAGATAGTCCATAAATCTATCACCAATGTAGGTAAAGTACCCATGGTTTGTACTGGTTTTGTGTGTATTGCTGCTTATAAATTTCTGCTAAAGTACCTCTTGTGGCCTGAAAAATGCAATCTGTACTCTCTGAAGTATCTTACAGAAAAGTTCAAACTACTAATGTAAAGCATTTCAACATTGTTAGCAAGGAACCTTCCAGAGGTTTTCCAGTTCTTCTTCCAGTCAAGCTGTTCATGCTTCCTCTGCAAAATGGTACAAATAAAATTATATTGTGGGTTTTTTTCCATCGGGACAGTAAAAAAAAAATAAAAATTATTCAAGCTATAGTTTGTGCTACCTATTTCTCTGCTTCTCTGAAATGGGGCTGCAAAAGTAGTCAGAAATTTTAGTCTGTCATTCAGACAAACTGTCTTAATAAGAGACGTTTTTAGGGATGATTGCAGTTCATCAGAGGAATAGTCTTCACGAGTAAATACAAACGCACACATATATGTACACATTCACATATTCTAAGTGTATGGTGCGCCAATCAAAAGTGAACTAGGAGTGAAAGAAGGGAATAAAACCCACAGAATGTAGTGTTGCTGCATTTAGAAGAGGATTGTGAAAATGAAAACCTGAACAAAATACGTAATGTCTTACACAATTTTCCCATTAACCAATGTAGACAGTTATTAAATCTCCCAATATCCTAAAAAATGAGAGCAGCTTAATGCGTCTTCTATTCATTCTTGTAAAAGAAACATTTCTATTCTATACTCCTTTGGAAAGGTTATTAGACATAGTAATCCATCATTCAAGACCATATTTATTGTCTTCTGTTGAGCAACATGGTGTCCTGCCAGTGCCTCCTGCAAATACAGTACTGGACTTTTAACAGTCTTAATACCTATTGTGTAAGATGTAGTTCATATTCTTCCATCAGTTTTGGGGTATGAAGAAGATTCTTGTACAATAAGGAGGTGAACAATAATGAGGTTAACGCATAGATTGCGTTGTGAATTGAAGTGACTTTGGTTGACAGTGGTGAAGAGATCTGCAGATAGTTTTCCACTGGCTCAACTGATCCATCGTGTTTATTGACCAACTGTGTATACTGTCTGGGAGCTGGAAATTATGACTTCAACTTCTGAAAGAATCCTGGATCCCTTATTGATTGAGTGAAAGCTTTGTAGGCTCAATTTATAATTTTATGTTTTGCAGGCAGTAAAAGACTCATAAAAGCCTTTTGTGGTCTAGCCACAAGAGGACAAAAAGCCACAGTGGTATCAATGTGGGTTACAGAGGAACTGAGGTTTAGTTAGAGGACTTGTGATTATGGTTTTTGAAGAGTAATTACTCGAACTAGCCTATTTGATTATGCTGATGAATTTGTGCTTTGATATTATGGATGTTAATATCCCTTAGCTCTCTATGGAAGTGACCTAAAATAATTCTGTCCCCTTTTAATGACTATGGCTTCATCAAGCTATTCTGCTCCCTAGAAATTGCAACTATCAACCTCAAAGGAGCAACTCTGAAAAGAGCGTTTTTTCCTGCGACCAGTCATGGGTTTCAGTGCCAAAGAGATGAGAATAGGCATAGCTATCGCTGCTTTTGGGCAGAAGTGCAAAGTGCCTGGTATGAGTCATCTTTCTTGCAGTTAACAAAGGATAGGAGAGAAAAGGGAAAGGAAGAGAGAGAAACAAAAACCTAAAATATAATCTCTGCATGGCGAAAGTGATTTGCTTTCTTTTTATTTTCAAAGCATTATCCCAGTCACAGGCTCTACTATTTGAACTGAGATAAAATGCAGAGCCTATTCAGTTAACTTCAGTGGATTTTAATTTTCATATCCGACCTCAGTAGTAGAGACCAAAATTTTATCAAAATGTTTTTTTGTAAGAAGATTAATCCTACACTTTAATTCCAGTAGGCTTAACCTATGTATTGAGAATTTTAAAATTTCATCTTTCTTTACTCTGGGCAAAACAATGTCCACTACCTGCCACTTAAATGCCTGCTTATTCGGTAAAAAGTTCTTTGAGTTGACTCAGTGCTGAACTTCTGTCCTCACTACAAAAGTGCATATACTGTTAACATGTAAATATTTTTTCCGGATGTCAGCGGAGATACTGCAAGTGCGCTCCAGCAGGTCATGCAGATTTTCCTCTCTGGGTTATGAAAGCCTGATGCAGAGTAGCTCGCATAAATGATACAGAGATCAGAACTGCAGGAGGATACTAATAAAAGGCTGCAAAAATTGTAAGGTGCCACTGTACCAAAACTTGCCTTCTGACTTCTGAATCTCCTTAGCAGATGATGAATTAGAAGAAATGCTTAATAACAATACAAACTTGAAAAAAAAAAACAAACCCAAAAACCCAACCAACAGCTCTGCACTGTGACTGGCAACTTATCCCTTGGTTTTGCTGGGCTATCTGGTTTCTCCTAGAGCTTCTTCTATAAGCAAAGTATGCACATCTTGCTCTAAGGCCTGCTAAATATTTATTTTTTCCCCAGCTTTGATTGTCATTAAAGTTGTACATACAGTGAGTATGAGGAGGAGAGTTTGCATTTGAGGGTGGGGTGTCTGCACGTGTTCCTTTGCCAGCTTGGTAGTGCTCACTCCACTGTGATATGGACAAGGGGAGAAGAACGGGTGCGTTTTCTGCCTTTTCCGTGCACAGCTGAATTTGCTTTTCCCTCTAATCGTGCCTCTTTTTTTCAGTCTTCTAATGGCATCAGTATATTAGTATTTATTTATTGCATTTTAAATGACTGTGAACACAAACTTGATGGCTTTTACATTGTACTATGGGGTTGGCTGAGATTTACCCCAAGATCTCTATTGTCCTGCTGATATAACCGGCCATTTGTATCTTTCATATTCTTATTCTTCATTAATTGTAGAGACAAGCTAGGAGAGGTTATTAAGCAAGCTAGGCTTACAGAGACTACAGTGTCAATGATAGAATGGTTCTAAACTTCTGTCAGTAAGAAAGGCAAAAAGTAGGAAACATTTAGCAGCCTGGATGTCAAAAAGGGCAAATCCGGTGACAAAATGAATGCAATTTGAAGATAAATAAGGTAAATACAGGTTTTAGTTGCATTATTATGCTGTATAATCTTCTGCCATACCTCTTGGTGGTTGCTTGATTAATGAATGGGACAGAGGCAGTTTTCATATTAAGGTATCAGCTATGCACAAAGATTTTTCAGCACTTTTTTTTTTTGTTCTCAGATGGCAGAGGTGCCCCGTCTCAGAGCGTGTTTACTGGATAAATATTCCCTTCAAGGTATTTAAAATAATGAAAACAAAACACAACTTTGAAACATTTGACAAAGTACAACTATCTGGGGTTGCTAATTTGCATGTAAGATGTATTCATAGCATTTTTGCAAGGCAGTCAGTTTAATTTTTGAAGAACTATTATTGTGATGTTACCCTGGATTGCTAAGGATGCATGTTTAATTAAAAAAAAAAAAAAAGGCGAGAAAAAGAACAGTGAAGCTTCTCAATATGAAGGGTCAGATTCTTAAACGTTTCCATCTGTGTGATCCTGGCTGCCAGCTGGGGTTAAACCACGACACGAGCTCAGTTTTCATGACACCATTTGGAAAGAACCCTCTTCAAAAGAAAAAGACAGAGGCAGCACGGATGTCGGAGCTGTGATACAGCTGATATACAAGGAAAGACTAAAGACTTCAGGCATTCTGAGTTTGGAAAGGGTATGTCGAAGAAGCAGAGTGATAGAGGCATGGTAGGTTACAAATGACACAGAGGTGATGACTAGGAAGACAGTTTGCTGGGTTTGAGCATTTTAGAAGATAACCATTTTTCCCCGTGAAATGGTGTACAGTCTTTGTTTGATGGTCACTCAATATTTAAGCAAAACTTCTGTATTCTCTAATTCAACACTGGCGCTGCAGGCAAAACATATTTAGAGTCTTTCTCTAGGAAATTAAAAAAACTAGAGGCCCGATACCACCCTTACTGTGTTTGTATGTGTATGTAGCTGTGTTAAAGAATATTTATCAAAATTCTAGGTGATGGAGTCACAAAAGAAAGCCAAAGGAAAGGCATTATGAATCCAAATCACTGCTTGTTCTGGAGGCTTCTTCCTATTTTACTGTCTGTTTAATCCTGCAATAAAAATCTGTTCATCCTTCATGCCCACCACCAATTCCTGATCTAGAGAGATATTTATTTTTTTTTTCTTTTTCCTCACTGGTAATTTGAGCTGTAGCACAGCGTAAGTTTCAAAATGGACAGAACTCAATTAGGAAAAATATCTTTATTCATGATTTACCAAATAATAAGTATTCTTTTCTTCCTTAAATTTCCACTGCAAAACCTCACTGGCCTTGTATAGTTTACATGGGTGAGACTTGAAGGCATCATTTGGCACTTAATTGGACTGTGTGTTTGGGAACACATTTCCTGTAATGCACTTAACATGCTTTAAATCTAGTTTCACTGAGACACCTTTGGGACTTTATGAAGAATAACAGGGATGTCTGAAAGCAGATTTGTTAATTTCTGCGTGCAACTGAGGTGGAATTAAACGGCAAAGCAATTTAAAAGTGCTTGCTGTTGTGAAGAGTGAAGTTTTCTTTTCAGTTTTAAATATTTCGATACACACACGTTTGTTCTCAGCAGTGCAGTAGAGCTTTAATTACTTTGAATAAAAATACCTGCAATCAAAGTTTGGTTTCAGTGCAGCTGAGTTTGAACACAGTGGAAAGAGCATGTTTATAAATCTCTACGTGATTCCATATAAGCTTTATTCATTGTTAATGCCAGGTTTGCCTGATGCTTCCATGCGTGAAAATCTCTGGGTTTTTTTTTTTATTGCTGTTGCCTCGTGTAAAAGAGATGTAGCCTTATATTGCAACAGGGTTTCTCGGGGAGCTGAGCTGTGTGGTATGACATACAACAGTCCTATGATAATTATTTAACATCTCTATTGCGCTATTGATTAGGAGTTAACTAGGTCAGGCCCTATTGTACGAGGCACTGTAGAAGCATATAAAGCGTGACAGCCCTCGCTTCAAAGAGCTTACGGCCTAAAAGGCAGCACGTACCAAGTGGATAATGGAGATAAGGAGTGAGAGGAGATGGGGAAAATACAAAATAAATGACTGTGTGAAATTCCTAGCTCTTTAGAGAACTTCTTTTATCAAAAAATAAACAGCAAAGTGTTTCACGTGCTTGTTCTAGGAGTAGAGAGGACCATTTGGTTGTCTGGTCTGACCTCATATTTGAAACGTGTCGTAGAATTTTCCTTCATAATTCCTACATCAAGCCCATGACATCTGGCCCTGCAAGAATGTTTGTTTATTTAAAAAAAGACCACAAACTATTAAAAAAAAAAAAAAAAGTATAAATAACTTAAAATCTTCCTGGGACAGGACTGTTTTTCACAGACGCTTCTCTTACTATGCTTTTCAATCTGGAATGTTCCTTCTTGTTCTGACCGTAAGCCAGGCGGAGAGGTGATGTACACAAGGGTACTAATGAATGCTGTGATAATTCGAAATGCTGGTATACGGTGAGTTATGACTGTTGATACTTACGTTTTCCACGTAGGACTTTGCATTAAAAAAAAATTTCCTGATTGAAAAACCAATTGTAGAAGAAATCAAATATTACAGAAGTTTTCTGTTTAATTATTTGTGAAAAAGAGTTTGTGGAATTGTTTTGGATTTGAGATCTCAGTTCAGCTTAAGTAACTTCCTTTCTCTTGAGTTTTTGTGTGTTTGCTTGGAAAATAGACACTAGACAGATCTAAATAAACTGAGAACGATGTGCTGGCCGGGAGGGGGAAGTAAATGTGTCATAATGGTGTAGTTAGAACTGATTTAGTCCCGACAATATAAGAAAGGGAAATATGTACTCCATAGTGGTCATTACAGAAGCAATAATCTCACAGCAATGGAATTTGGGGTAGGCTATCTGATCGTTTTCTGTTCCCTCTGAAACCAAAATAGTAACACCCTGATGAATGTTGTAGTCTGCAGTCCATATGTGATTCTGTGCCGTTGCCAACTTGTTTTCTGGTTTTACTACCTGTTTTTCCCTCTTGACAGCTTTTTTGAATCCTTGCAAAAGTTAAAAGAAAATTGTAGATTTAGACAAAAAAATTTCAACACGTTTACCATCAGAAAGTGTCTTTCGCAGAAAATGGACAGAAAACTTTCAGAATGTTTTATCTCTAAGAGGATTTTGTTAGATTTAGTTTAGAGGGTTTTATTTTGACTTTCATTTGCATTCTTGCTCTTTTACTCAGGACTAAGGGTAATTTCCAAGCCAGATGAATTTCTTGGCTACAAGAAATGGTGACGATTGATTGGCTCGAAGAATGTTAACAAAATTCAAGTGATGTCCAGGGTGCAAATGGACAACAATAAAACTTCACTTGAGGTTGGTTTTTTTTTTTTTTTTTCATGGCATTATTTATTTCACTGTATGATATTCTGTCCAGAACATGTAATGTATGGACTCTCTTTTGAAAATGCTTTGGGAAGAAAGACTCCACTGCTTATATAGAAACGTTGATATAGTACAGCTTTGAATATATTTTATATTTTTCTTATGTGAAGTGAAATTTACAATACAGGAGAAAATTCTGTCAAAAGATTATGAACAGAGATGAGAAGAGAATATGGGAGATGGGAGGAAATGCAAAAAGAATAAAACCGTAGGGAGAATATCTGAGCTAGGTAGAGATATTTTATAGAAGCCAGCAAATTGTCATTGTTCTCCCTCCTCCCCCCTAAAAAAAAGCTTAGTTATTTAAAATGTTATGCCAGTATCTTTTTTTCAGTTGGTTCTTCTAAATTCTACAGTGCTTTTGAGTTGATAAAGCTTGCATTCTTTTTGAATCCTTTTGTATAGGCTCGCATGGAAAAAAAGGTTTTTCTTGTAAAAAATATTTACAAGACCTTTTGTTATTGTGAGAACATATATACTCCTGATAAAGGGTTTATATAACTATCTTTGAGTCTTTCTACTACCTTTGAGAGCCCGTGCTACTGTGTGCTTTCTTGGGAGCAGGATTGTTTGTTTCTTGAATTGATTTTAAATCAGTTGATTGTCCCTTTCACTTGCTTCTGGTTTTCTCTTTATGTTCACATGATCACACAGGGTTTAGCCTGACTAAGATAATCAATTCAAGAATAACAGTAAAATTGCATGAAACTCCAGCAACTTCAACTGAGTCTGCTTCAGGTGGCCAGGAGATGCTGACAGGGGAAAGCTGCATTCTCCAGCCCACTTCTCTCTCATTTCTCCTCCAACAAGTACTCCGCTGAATTAAGTTAACGTAAGTTTTAACTGTTTTGGGAATTAAGTCCTGAAACAGCCAAAGAAATAGTACCTGGGGGAGGATACACGATGGGTTACGAAATGAAGATCCATAAATTTACGATGTGATTACTTATGATACTGGCAATTGAAGGAGGCTCCTTCCTCATGCTTCTGTAAAAGAAAAGCTTAAGGCAATCTCAAGCATTTGCTTGCTTGTAGCTATACGAAACAGTTTCGTTCCACTCAGGTGGGGAGTGTGGGCCGATGTCATCAAGAGCGATGAATAGGAAGAGGCTGGGTTGCAAAATAACAGCACAATAAGAGGTAGCAGAAGTCATGTCAATCTTGTTACTACTCAGCATTTTTACATCTTTCAAGAGAAAACCCTGTGAATGAAGGAATAGGAAGGATAAAGGAAAGGAAGGAAAAAATGATAAAAGGAAATTTGAATGTTTTGGCAGAATGACCCTGTCAATAAAGAGACCTCTGAGACAGGCTAGAGATAATGAGAGTAAGTAGATAACCACTGACTAGAAAATATTATTGAGAAAAGGATTTTGTTTAGTTGTTCTCTTTATTGTTGGCTGATTTAAGGCAGGTCACCTCTGTTAACGCACATTGTATGCAAAATCTTGTACGATGTGGTTGGTTACCATTTCTTTTCATAAAATGTAAATTGACTTCTGTCATTTGCAGTGTTGCAGCCTAACAGTAATGAAAAAACCCTAATGTAAATAACAGGAGACCTTTTTTCTACTCAACTTTTTATTCAACCTTTGTTCCCTGTTCTGTAATTCCTTTCATAAGCTCTCTGATGAAGAAATGTAGATACTTTATACTCAGTTTCTTTCCCTATTGCTATGTTTTGGCAATTAGTCACCTGAAAAATCTGCCGTGATTGAATTTATTCATGTTTCAGCAGTTTTCTTCATTAGAACCGTGCCTGTTAATGGAATCTTTGTTTTCATTTTAATGTATGTACTGTTTTCTCACCTTAATACACGTTTCAGGGATTTGGCTTTATTGAAGTTTCATATATATATTTATTTTTTTGGTACAATATGGTCATAAACCAGTTTGCGGCTTTCTAGTTCATAAAATGCACATCTCCACCCAGATAACAGAAAGTTTCTCATGAATGTCTAATAGTTTTATATCCCAGGTATGTACTGACTTTAAATTCACTGTGATTCAGAAAGTTTGCATGGTTGAATATGCAAATTAAGGTTTCTGAAGGGGCATTGGTGGGAAAATTTTGCATTATCAATGTTATTCCTGTGCTAGTTTAGAAACTAAACAAAAATTCTGTGCCTGGCGCTGGCAGCACGGTACAGAAGCAGATTCCCTACTGATTATTTAAATCGCATATGAAGTTCTGGTAGAAGCTTGCCCTGTTTAATTTAAAAATAAAAAAAAAAAAAAATTGAGAACAAACCCACATTCTTAATTCCCTCTTAATACTCTCTAATTTAACTGTGTAATTTCTTTGAATTAATATTTTCCATCAGGTTTTTTAAACTCTCTTCCATTTTATGATGAAACTTGTGAAATAAATTTCCAAAGTGCCAAGGTGCAGATTATGTCTTACAATGAATAAACTTTCTTCTTTGAACGTAGAATTCAGCTGCTTTGGTCTGACTCCATGGTTTGCAGAGATCTAGATTTTTAAGAGGGAAAAAAAAAAATGTTTTAAAAAAAAAAAATCCTGGAAATACATAAATATCAAAATGATGGATAAAAATGTTCTAGAAAAAAGGTTCTTATTAGAAAAGAACCTTCACATCTCAAAAACGGATTTATTCTTTTTTGGTTTGTTTGTGTCGGTATATTTTTCCGTCAGAGCGTAAAAGACAAGGTTCATGAGTCATACGCTCTTAATTAACTTGTTTAGTAAAACGCACTATCAAAAGGAAAAGGACAATGCCATGAACTCTAATATCTTTAATTAGAAAACTAGGTTTTCATTGTAATTAACAAAGAATCATGTTTTGTCTAACTGAAGGTACGTATTTTTTCCAGAAACCAGTCAGTAAATGAGAAGTATCTTCCGGCAGAGACATTTCTGACACCGTGCAGAATGCAAGAGAAGGTTTATAAATTTCCCTTTGACTTTCTACTGCATAAAATTAAAAACAAAGATCGCATATTTTCAAATATGCATAGATACAGTGTTCCAAGTAGCTCGGGTGCTCTGCTTGTGGTCAAAAAATAGCTTCTAAGGATGGATAGCATTATTTTGCTGCCTCAGCCAGACCAAAGCTCTTCTATGTGTTCTAGTGAACATGTAAGTGCTGCTTTGAATGTAGAAGTAGCCTTTATTTAATAGTGACTTTGCAGACAGTGCAAACTAAGTTTAAAATTGAATATCTGCACTGGAACGAAGTTACGGTATTCTAATCTTTGAATGAAAACATAGCGTCTACATGTCCAAGCTGAACAGATGTTTCAGATATGCTTAATGACTATCCCACAGACTTTAAATATTTGCCAATCTCGCTTGGAAACCATTTCATTCAACGTGATTGTAAATAAAAGCAAGCTTTTAGAGACTCATCTGTAGGTGCAAATATCTGTTAAGACATTTTTGAGAAACAGATCCTTTATGGGTGTTATTTTAATTAAGTAGAGACAATAATAACTAGTTAATGGACAATTCATTAACTGAAATGGGATGAAATTGATCACGTTATTTACTGTGAATGATTTACTGAGCCTTAAAAACAGGCTGAATGTAAGAGTTATTATGATAATACCTCTCATAACAGTGTATTCTTGTTGCAAGGAATAACTGAAATATTTTTTTCATTAAAATTTACCAGTTTAGGTGTATATGAATCCAAAAGCCGGTAATACCGATCCATCCATAGCTATCCTACTTTCAACAACGTGAATTCTGATCTAATATGCACTGTAAAATTTAATTTTGATATTCAAACAGGCGAATGCAATTCAATCATTTTTGGCTTTTTACAGCCCTAAAAGCAGGAAAGAGCCTAGTGGTAGAAAGATCTTGTTGCTTAAGTTCCATTACAGTACTAAAAAGTTTCAACACTTCATTTAGCTGAAAACTTCCTCACTGCTGTGAGAAGAAAATGACAGTTACAGAATTATAATTCAGGNTTATAATAACGATATAATTTAATATTAAATTATTATTAATAATAATATAGTATAATTAATAATAATTTAAATATCATGACCATGCAAAATATTGTCACGTTCATAGTCTTTTCAGTGCATCTGTGAAATTTTTGGAGTTCTCTCTCCCCCGCCCCCCAAACCTGTACTACTTTTGCAGTAGTATCTTAAATTATGGTGATTCTCATTTATTGAGAGTTGAATTATTCTCACTTTTTCCCATTTCTTTTTTTTTTNAGCACGGTACAGAAGCAGATTCCCTACTGATTATTTAAAGCGCATATGAAGTTCTTGTAGAAGCTTGCCCTGTTTAATTTAAAAATAAAAAAAAAAAAAAATTGAGAACAAACCCACATTCTTAATTCCCTCTTAATACTCTCTAATTTAACTGTGTAATTTCTTTGAATTAATATTTTCCATCAGGTTTTTTAAACTCTCTTCCATTTTATGATGAAACTTGTGAAATAAATTTCCAAAGTGCCAAGGTGTAGATTATGCCTTACAATGAATAAACTTTCTTCTTTGAACGTAGAATTCAGCTGCTTTGGTCTGACTCCATGGTTTGCAGAGATCTAGATTTTTAAGAGGGAAAAAAAAAAATGTTTTAAAAAAAAAAAATCCTGGAAATACATAAATATCAAAATGATGGATAAAAATGTTCTAGAAAAAAGGTTCTTATTAGAAAAGAACCTTCACATCTCAAAAACGGATTTATTCTTTTTTGGTTTGTTTGTGTCGGTATATTTTTCCGTCAGAGCGTAAAAGACAAGGTTCATGAGTCATACGCTCTTAATTAACTTGTTTAGTAAAACGCACTATCAAAAGGAAAAGGACAATGCCATGAACTCTAATATCTTTAATTAGAAAACTAGGTTTTCATTGTAATTAACAAAGAATCATGTTTTGTCTAACTGAAGGTACGTATTTTTTCCAGAAACCAGTCAGTAAATGAGAAGTATCTTCCGGCAGAGACATTTCTGACACCGTGCAGAATGCAAGAGAAGGTTTATAAATTTCCCTTTGACTTTCTACTGCATAAAATTAAAAACAAAGATCGCATATTTTCAAATATGCATAGATACAGTGTTCCAAGTAGCTCGGGTGCTCTGCTTGTGGTCAAAAAATAGCTTCTAAGGATGGATAGCATTATTTTGCTGCCTCAGCCAGACCAAAGCTCTTCTATGTGTTCTAGTGAACATGTAAGTGCTGCTTTGAATGTAGAAGTAGCCTTTATTTAATAGTGACTTTGCAGACAGTGCAAACTAAGTTTAAAATTGAATATCTGCACTGGAACGAAGTTACGGTATTCTAATCTTTGAATGAAAACATAGCGTCTACATGTCCAAGCTGAACAGATGTTTCAGATATGCTTAATGACTATCCCACAGACTTTAAATATTTGCCAATCTCGCTTGGAAACCATTTCATTCAACGTGATTGTAAATAAAAGCAAGCTTTTAGAGACTCATCTGTAGGTGCAAATATCTGTTAAGACATTTTTGAGAAACAGATCCTTTATGGGTGTTATTTTAATTAAGTAGAGACAATAATAACTAGTTAATGGACAATTCATTAACTGAAATGGGATGAAATTGATCACGTTATTTACTGTGAATGATTTACTGAGCCTTAAAAACAGGCTGAATGTAAGAGTTATTATGATAATACCTCTCATAACAGTGTATTCTTGTTGCAAGGAATAACTGAAATATTTTTTTCATTAAAATTTACCAGTTTAGGTGTATATGAATCCAAAAGCCGGTAATACCGATCCATCCATAGCTATCCTACTTTCAACAACGTGAATTCTGATCTAATATGCACTGTAAAATTTAATTTTGATATTCAAACAGGCGAATGCAATTCGATCATTTTTGGCTTTTTACAGCCCTAAAAGCAGGAAAGAGCCTAGTGGTAGAAAGATCTTGTTGCTTAAGTTCCATTACAGTACTAAAAAGTTTCAACACTTCATTTAGCTGAAAACTTCCTCACTGCTGTGAGAAGAAAATGACAGTTACAGAATTATAATTCAGGAAATTTATTTCCTTGTCAGACAGCATTTGGCTTTCTCTGTATTCTTGTAAGACTTGCATACCAGCCTGGGTAAACTTTTTATAGACCTGATCCACGCTTACCCTGAGACTACCGTACGTCACAGTGCCACTATAAAGAGGTCTGAAAGCGGGAATAGATTATTTTACCACCACAGAATGGTGCAAAGTGCCATTATTTTTAAATGAGAATTAGATTCTTCTCTCCCTCTGCCAATACGTCGTTGTTTTGATACTACCAGAAAGCAAAACCAAAAAATACTAGCTCATTCCTACCATGTTTTTCATGTCTAAAAATATTTCTAAAAGTTTTCATAAAACCTTTGGTTGATATTTTATCTTTGTTGCTGCTTCAGTCAAAATGTGAAAACAATGTGTTGATAACTTTATTTAAATATTGTAATAACGATATAATTTAATAATAAATTATTAATAATAATAATATAGTNTTAAAGCAGTGGGGCGCAATTCTCAGAAGGAAAAGCATATGCAAGGGAATGTTCTATCTGCTGTTAACTTAGTCTGAACTGCTTTGAGTAACTTAGGAATAGCTTTGTACTAAGGCATTTAAGGAAAAACAAGGTTTGAGCCATTTGCAGTCCAGTCTGATTGGAGGGCTGATCTATTTCCAGTGACAACGGCTGCAGGGATGACGATAATAACATCTGCAGCATCACCAAAGACTTTAAATCTTCACATTCAGAGTTCTGAAATAATCTTACAGATGTCTTTACCTCATTACGTGGCTACTGGGGGATTGTCTCATCTGGTGTACTCTGCAACCGGGTGTACCTTTAACAAGCAATCTGGCATTAGCCTTCTGTTTCTGCCACTGGAAAGCGCAGAATTGTTATATATCACTGGTACTGTTAATTACACTGCTGTGCTAGGCATCATTAAAGCTCAGAATGCTGAAAGGCATATCAGGAGGATTCATTTATACTTAAGTGGATCTGCATTAAGCAACTCAAGAAAACTGTTGCAAGTAATAACCAGTTTTCTTTTTTTTTTTTCCCTGTAACCCATGCTTCAAGATGAAAGGTGTTTGCTTCAAACCCTCCTGGTCTAAGTAAACTTAATTTGGGAAAAGCTTTCTTAATTTTTTTTTTAAGATTGTTGTTACTTTGTTATGCTAAGAAGCTTCTAGAGATAAGAACGTGTTATATAGCTTAAAAGCTTAGGAATTTCCTTTTGTTTCAACCCTGGAAGACCAAGATCATTAAAAGAGATGAGATGCCAGGCTGGGACATACATACAACAGTGATTTGACAGCTGCGGTACATGTTTGAGTGAAACATTTCTCAATTACAGTGCACTTTCTCATGTTCTACTTCGTAGCTTCGTTCTCCTCAGTACTGCTGAGGGTAAGTAGGCAGGAAACTTGCCCACTGCGACTGCAGTGGGGTGGATGTGCGTACGTATATATTCATATATATGTGTAGCCAGCATAAATGAAGTCTGTATATATGTATGTATACATATATATACGTCTGTGTGTCTATATATATAAAGCCTTCATTTACGCTGGCATAAAGTCGAGGAGTTCTGTGTTTAGAAGAAGTAGAAACAGAATACGATGAGTGTGTTTTCACACATTCTTCCTCACGCAGGTGGATGGTCTGGCTGTCACGAAGTGAATTTGTGGACACCAACAGGCTCCAGTTTCTTTGCAGCCACGAAATCATGTATTTTAAAGAAAGCCAAAGGTAACCCTAGTTCTCCACCGAAAAAATTATCAGAATTCATAAGTTTCTTCCACTCCTTCCAGGTTCTTGTTCTGACCACAGTCTTACTCTGCTTTACTTACCTGTCATAATCCTTCTGGGACAATTCTACATAGCTTTACTTTTATACTAAAACCTGAATAAGAAACCGAGTTTTCGGGTATCCTTTAACTTGCACTACCTCTTTTTGTAAGAGGTTAAGGGACTTTGCCGTGTTTTGCTGAGCAGTGATACTAGTCTATTTATAAACATATTTATACTCTAGGAAGTGTTACTCCCGTAACAGACTTGGAGTGTCCCCTTCCCCTCTGTTTCTCCATTGCACATGCAACTAGGTGACCTTTAAGGTCTGTTCCAACCCAAACCATTCTATGATTCTATCATCATGGGCTTGTGCTGAATGAGCATTCATTATATAGTTTTGGACAAGTATCTATCCCACCTTCACCTGTTTTCCCTTCTTTGCCCCTTCCCTTTTCTTCTCCAGTCAGAAATTATTTTAAATAAGGGACTGGGACTTCCCTGTCTTCAGGATATTTTAAAACTCTTAACTTTGGTGCAGTTCAGAGATGAAATTTTCTGTATAAATCATATATGTAGCCTGAGGTGGATTTGTTTCTCTTAGAGACAATACGTGTGGGCCCATAATAGAGCTCATACTCTTCATGGGTAGAGATGGTTTTATAGCGTTGCTGTGCCTTAGCAACCTTCTCGATTAGAAAATGTGAAATTCTCTATATTGTTAATAGAAGGAAATAGGAAAACCAAGGGAGAACAATTAGGAAAAACTAAAAACAGGTGTATAAAGACATCTAAGAGTTAATTTGAGCAGTTCATTTTCTGTGTCTTACAGTGATACATTTCATACAGTGCACCTTTTTCTCATATATTGATTTGAAAAAATGCAGATTTTATTTTATTTAAGCCTCTGCTAGAAAATGTAGTAAGAAAAACAAACTTTTTGTAGCTCTTTTATTTTCTCTGGGATAGTCAGTGCTTGATATGATTTATACGCCAGGCTATTCCCAACCACATCGAAAGCATTTTATTATGTTGCAGTGAACAAGGCAAAATTCTCTCCTTTAACTGAGTCTGTGCTTTGGGAAGGAGACTTTTGCCCCCAATGCATATTAATTACATTAAATAGAATATTATAAGAAAAAATAACAGCATGAATCCAATTAAAAGGCAAAGAAAGAGCTTTAGGGTGAAAATCTACCAGAATTTCTTTATTTCATGAGACCGAAAACAAGCTGTAAATGCAGTGGACAAAAGGAGCTATGCAGTTCTGTTTTAAACTCAGGAGTTTACATTAACAGCCTGGAGCAGATACTGTTTTGTAGCAAAAGCACCTTTAGACCTAATAGTAACGTGTTCACGCGCACGTAGTAAATTGAGATAGTAGCATATGGGTCTGCTGTTTCTTCGTGCCACTCTGACCAGCAAACATGACCAAAATAAGTGTTTTATGTAAGAATTATGTTACCAACGGGTTCCTTTGGTCTAAAGGAATACTCTACAAGAGACATGAGACTCTTAAAAAAGGTATGTTAACACTCGATTGCGGATTTAGGGTGTGTCTCTCAATTTTGTGAAGAGGCGTGTGTATCCTTGGTCATGAGCACCTAAACGGGTATTACTTACCAAACTAGAACGGTGATTTCAAAATACATCTTGATGTCCCCTGCTCTTTAAAATGATATATATATATATATAAAAGTATGCACATTTGCATCGCTTCCCATTTTTGCCTTTATTTTTCATAATGGAATTTAAAATAAAAAAATCTTCTAAGATTACATAAAATGCTGTTCGAACAATAAAAATTTTAGATAGAACAGCAGCGAAACAGCTTTTTCATTATAGAACTTGTATTCTTTTAAAATGAAATATTTAAATTTGGACCGAAGAATCAGAACGTACTCAAAGAGTTTTAAGAGTTAAAACTTTTATATTTACATTCTTTTTAAAACAAAAATTAGTAGCTGTGTTTTATTTAAAATTATTGGCCCTGTAATTTTAGGGACTAAGTAGACAATGCTATATAGAACACCTCATGTACTGTTCATGTATGTATCTCACATTCATATGAACAAAGAGGACTTGCTGCATGTATTTTTGCATCACATTTCAAGAGGGAAGGAAAAGAAAAAATAAAAAAAATCGGAGTAATTTCAAATCGACCGTCCTTGTAATTTTAACTGCAGCTAGGTTCTCAGGGACAAACATTTGTCATTGCCTGAATGTGTACTAGAGTATCCTGGGACTGCATTTATTATACTATCTGGTGCCTCTAGAATGCATAACAGAATTACATGCGAATTGGATAACTAGTTCTCATGTATGTAGGCTGGCAGATTTTTGTTACACATTTTCTATTTTTAATGGGAATTTTGTACCTATAACATATTAAAGGTTGTCCCAAAAGTACATTACCTATTGAGATTGGGTTTTTTATGAAAACACCATAAATTATATTGATATGGTTGGAATCACGGAATCTTTAGAGTTGGAAGGGACCTCTAGAGATCATGTAGTCCAACTCCCCTGCTAAAGCAGGAATGCCTAGAGCACATCACTCAGGACTGCATCCAGGCGAGTCTTGAAAATCTCCAGAGAAGGGGACTCCACACCCTCCCTGGGCAGCCTGTTCCAGTGCTCTGTCACCCTCACCGTAAAGAAGTTCTTCCGTGTATTTGAACGGAACTTCCTGTGTTCTAACTTGTGCCCATTGCCCCTCGTCCTGTCACTGGGAACCACTGAAAAGAGCCTGGCTCCATCCTCCTTCAGCCCACCCTTTAGATACTTGTAAACATTAATCAGGTCTCCCCTCAGCCTTCTCTTCTCCAGGCT
The DNA here is from genome assembly GCA_013400035.1 of Rynchops niger. Lineage (NCBI taxonomy): Eukaryota > Metazoa > Chordata > Aves > Charadriiformes > Laridae > Rynchops > Rynchops niger. The sequence goes on from VXBH01007437.1 coordinate 753,032, forward strand.
AAAGAGTCCCAGCTCCTTCAGCCTTTCCTCAAGCAGATCTTTCATTATTAAATCATTAAGGTTAAATGGATGATATCTTATTTTCCGTACCATTCATCCTTTAAGGCTATCTGTGATTAATGTATAATTTAACATATTAGAGGCTCTCCTGACAAGAGAATTTTCTTATCCTTTTCTTTTGGTTAGCAAGGGCTATATATTGAGATACGTGTGGGCAAGTTGCGTGTGCATTCTGTTAACAAGCAGCATTTCTTCTACATTTTCCTTTGAGAAATTTGCCCTAAAAATCAAGCATTTTAAATGTGAAAAAACCTATGTTTTATATATATGTAATAGAGAAATCTACAGAGCAAATTACAGGTGCTGCTTTTCTCTCCCTCTACTTTTTAGCAAACTAGACATAGTTCTGATGATCCATAAGCCTTCGTACTAGTTTATAGCCTAAGGTCCTTATTAATCCATATTGATGTTGATCTGAAGACTACTATTTTTTTTCATCATAGGAAGGAAATGTGGAGTGGTAGCATGAAAACAAAATCAGAAGTAATGAAATATCATACATAGAAAATAGTTAAGAATGAAAGCCAAGGTCAACAATTCTTGATATTTACATGACATTTGCAGTTATTGCACAGTTGCTTGGCTTGTGTATTAAGTTGTTTCCGCAGCCTAAATCTGACTTTTAATTTAGATTATGTGCCCTTAGATTATACACTTGAAGAGCATGACTTCCACAAATGCTTTACAACTAAACAGCTAGAATAACAGAGCTGCTTATACGCTAAATACTGGCATGGTAAACTAATTGTCTACGGTAACAGCGCATAAGACCTGGTCTACTCATCAGTTCTGTGGACTTTATTAAATATTAATTGAAGACCTAGTTAATAGAAATTGCTACTCTTTAATGGATTATTACTTGCTTACATTACTCAAAGTTTCTTATAACGAAGCACCAGTTTTTAAGATTTCTGAACATTAGAAGAGACCGATGTATGTGCAGAATTGCATCCTCTTCTCTCCAGTGGAGAAGCACCCGAGTTTATTGATCACCTGATTATCTTCAGGTTTTGTACTCTTACTTTTTCAAAAGGCTATGTGTTGAAGAAGGGGGTGGAATGTGTTCTGGAATATTGAATTGGGCATTTTTAAAGAGCGTGAAGTTGAAGGAGCTGACGTAGTAAAGTCTAGCGTGATGAGTAGCCGTTTTTCAAGTTTGAAAAGCTAGAAAATAAACAGAGATAATGCATGTATTGCTTTTGCAGGTTCTTGTGATTACAACTCTAAATCTGAGGGGTCAACGTTATCTAAAATCAGTGAGGTGGTTTGGATTTTTTGTCCTGACTGACTTATGCAAGGTGAAATCCTAACGTTGTTGGAATGTGGCAAAACTACGGTAGCCTTCTGTTCAGACAGCATTTTCATGTACCTATATAGTATTAATTGTAGCTTCAGGTTAGTCTGTTGGGGAGGATGCTTAGAACACAGAGGGTAAAGATTTGGAGTTCTTAGTTTTATTCTTGTATCTGGTAAAATATCTGAAGGATTTTCACTGCAGTAAGATTTTATTTGTACTTTCAGAGATTTTCAGTCTATGATGAAAAAAACGGCGTAAGGAAAACCTGATACAATTTTACTTTTATGATGAACTATGCAGAAGAGAGTAATTCATACAAAGTTTTGTTCACACTAATTGCAAACTGGAATGGAAGTTTCTTCTTTGCTAACCATTGAAAATAGCAGGACCCTCATTATACCGATACTCCGGCCTGTATCAGTACGTCTTTACCATGATAACATTGGACTGGGGGAGATAAAAACCCTGCCACTGAATGTAATCTGCTGCCATCACAGGCAACCATTTAGTATGTATTTAGCCAAGAAGCTCCACTAATTGCAAGTCAAAGAACATTTATAGCATTACATAAAATAGTTAAGACCGAAGAAGAGATTGGAAGCCGTAGGAAGAGATTAGACATTATCAAGGATATGTTCAGTGATCTAGATCACTGTAAGAGCTTGGGAATTGTTAGGTAAAACTCCGATATAGTCCTAGGACATTGACAAAACCCAGAGTTTATAGAGAGAAAAAAAAAAAGCCTCAACTATTTCTGTCTGTCTTCCTGACCTTAGTTAAACTCAAATCAAATAACCTAGTTACTGATTCAACCTTAGTGTGGAAGGACGATAAACCAATGAGACACTTTAATGTCTTTACACATTAAGGATTTTTAATGTCCCTAGAAAAGCCCATCTGCGCATGCCATGTCCCAACTCTGGTCACAGCTGTTTTTCAGTAACTAGAAGAAAGTGAATGAAATATATAACAAATCCAGCAACCGTGTTATGCATCAAGAGGAAGAAGCAACTCTTCCTGAATGCCGCTCTTGCCAGCAGTCAATGGAAGCCTGGAAGCGTGGGTTAATCCAATGTAAAAGTCATGCAAGGATTTAATATTTTGAAGAAAACGTTTTGTTCTTAATTAACAATATGACATTACTTGCAAGTTTTTATTTCCTTTAATAGCTGTCTTTTCAAAACCTGTAATGTAAGCTACTCAGACTTGTTTACACAAGTCTTGACAAATACTTAATTGTACATTTGTCAATTCTAATCTGTAAAGTATTGCTTCATTATCATAACCTGTTGGATTTGAATGAGAAAAAAAATGAGTGAGTCTGAAATTTCTTCCTTTTCCTGTCAATGCTCTGGCAACAACTTCACTAGTAAGCAAATAATATCTTGTTAATACCAGAGCACCCAATGTGATAATTCGTAAAAGCAGAAGGGTAACTGTATGACTTCAAAAATATCTTAATCTCTTCAATGCTATTTTAGCTATATTTTAGTGAGAAGAACTAATATAGAGGGCTATCCTATTATGGATATATTTTGTATGTGGCTTAAACGCGTTACTTGGCACACTGTTCTCAAGTCCAAACATCAGCAACAGTAAGAAATTATGAATCAAATCTCCCTAACCATCCCTAATGCCAAAAATAAAAATCTGTAAGAAGCTTTAAAAAGCCTTCTACTTTTTAAAATAATACATTCATAATTCTTTTTCTCATTTCTGAATTGGATAGATGGACTCAATCTTTTCAAGCCTGTCTCTGAAATCATGCAGTGATGGAATCTCTATCATAAGAAATTTTCACTTCAAAAATGATTCTCTGCTTCAAATTTGGATAAAATTGGGGAAAACCTCCAGTGATGTGCAGGAGTTTCCTTTCTGGTTTTATTGTCTGTGAATCTTGAGATCTGAAAACTTGGCTTAAAAATAAAAGCTGAGAGCCTCACAAATCGTGTCGCTCCTGGAGTTGGTGCTTTAGTAAAGCCCCTAAGTATAACACTGCTGTTATTATATTATATATACACAATGTATATTATAGATTATTATATATATAAAACACTGTTGTTACTATATGTACTATATATGTTATTATGTTATATAACAACACTGTTGTTATTAACGCTGTTAAACAATTGCCAGCGTGATCGTATTATTGGCATATTGCTGCTGAGAGTTGGTAAGTGTTAGTTATGGAGGTTTTTCCAGCTGAGTGCTCTGGTGTGAGATTGTCACTAAGACAGAAGCTGTAACTAGTTCCAGTTGAATTAGGTTATGATTTTTCAAGATAAAAGATCTTCCATGTTCCCTGAGATAATGTTTTTGATGTTTTGCCGGGTTATGGGAGAATATGCTGGTGAAAGATTCAGTGATGTCCATTCCTGTCATAGTTATACAGAACAGTGTTTCTGCGTTTGAAGAGATAGAAAAAGGTTCATTTTTTTTCTAGTAGATTTTTTTTTTTTTGTTTCCTTTCTTTCTCTGTTACTTGGAATGATAGTTAAACTGCCCAGAGGTTAAGTTTGTCAGAAGAATGTTGGTTATGCCAGAAGATACGTGAAGTAGAGATCAGTACGAGTATGCCAGGTTCCACGTAGATAAAACGACAGACAATATTGTGTGATACAACAGAAGATACTTTATATTCCAGAACACTCAGGACATGAGAAAAGTGGTCCAGACCTAAGATATAGTTGTTGAAATACTGGCACAATTATTTCTGGTAGAATTAAGCTGTTCAGAGAAACTGAGCCCGTAATGTGGTTCCTCTGTCTTACAGAGTTCACAGATCTCGCTCCCTCACTTTCAGGACGCTACTGTTACCGTAACTGCATGCCAAATAGGAAGACAGAAACAATCTTAGTAGAAAGGGAACTGTTAAGTCTTGTTCATCGCACCGTGAGGTAAGTTTTGCAATGGTGCTTTAAGAACTGCTATTTATCTTTAATTTGTTTATTTGAGTGTAAGATTAGGTGATCCATCTGTACTATGGATATTTCTGTAAGTTGAAGTGCCTTTTTTTTTTTTTTAATGGTATTCAAAGTACTATGCTGCCTTTCATTGTGCTGTTTTTGTTGGGTTTTCTGGCCAGTGTATTAGCTTCAACACCATGCCATTATAGATCTTTCATTCCACTCGTACTTCAAAATAATACAGGGAGAAAAGAAGGGGAAAAAAAAAAAATCTCAAGCGGTGTTTCTATCCAAGACCGAGGGTAAGCTCTTTAATGAAGGACAGGTGAAAGACATGAACAATATAAAATTCTGTTACTGTCTTTGACGTGGACATCCAGTTGGGGGACAAAATCTTTGCAAGAGGTTAGACACGCCCGTCTGGAGGATCGAGGTTAAACTGCTTCACCCCACTGTGATCAGGTGATGGCTGATGGAGACTTATTAATAGCATCATTGCCAAAGCTTAATTTCGGTTAACCTTCAGTTTGAAGATACAAAAGGGAAAACCCTTCACCGTAAGGATGGTCACAGGCTGATGGTTCTTTTAAAAAGCGGGTTAATCATATTGCCACATCTTGCAAACAGTGCTCACGGGGAAAATATTTCTGCTTTGAGGAAATAACATCTATTCCTTCAGCCAAGCTTCTATAGGAGAAAAACGGGATGACTAATAAAATCTGGGTGTTTTATTGGATGGCCATTAAAATTCAACTACTGTTTCAGTAAATGGTTTGCAACCAGTGGAAATTTATGTAAAAAGGTAATTATATGCTAATTATAAAAATGTAACTTGATTATGCATATGATTATATGCATGGTCATTATAAAAATATGCTAGCCTTACTTTGTGTTCATAATGTGATCTATATTTTAATTGTAGAATTAAAAGCTACTTTAAAAAACCTGAAAACTTCAAGCTGTGAAAATACAGTCCAGTTGATACATGTTCGTAACCTTTTTATGTCTATGAACGGGCAATGAGATTTGGGTAACTGCATGCCTGTTAGTCTGATCTTGGTATCATGCAAGCCTAAAAAGAGAATTTTAATGGAAAGAAAAATTAATAACGTGAAGGAAGATCAGATAACATTCTGCGGGCTTGGCTGAGTGCAGCCAGCATCTTAGTGAGAAAAATAAAAGGTTGGATCAAGATGAGTCAGAGTTACTAATGTGACGTGAACACAAAGAAGTCAAATGTAAACTTAGGAAATTGTATTTCTCGTAGATATTGGGGGGTGTTAATGCCAAATTCACAATTTGGCCTCTGTTAAAATGTTAACATAATTAGAAAATTTCCATTTGCAGTTTTGGAGTACTTATTATAGGTCCATCTGTGCCTAAAAAGTAAAAGGCACCAAAAAAAAAAAAAAAATCTATGTGCTTAATTATTTAATTATTTCATCCAGTAAGAAGGTAAGTTGAAACCTATTTGCTTGAGGTAAATGCTAGTTACAAAGCAGGATCTAAAGATTATAAAAGGTCTGAGGAGATGTGAAAAATAGGATTAAATTGAGGAAAGGAAAAATCAGGTGTAACATAAGGACACAACTCCTAATAAAGTTCTAATAGCAGGTTTTTTTCTTTCATAGTAGACAGTAGCATGTCTTTCCCTTCGGTCATTCAGAACAAAGCACGGAGATATTTGCTGTAGAGAGCAATTTTATATTGCCAAGGAGATGTACAATATGATCTAATAAGCTTTTTCTCATCACTAATTTCTTTTTGTGGTACTTTAATCTGGTGATTTGGAAAATTGAAAACAGAATTGCAAACAAGATTAATAGTTGGTTTGAATTTGAGTCATATTTTTGCTGTTACTGCTCACGGCACATCTATAATTATGTTCTTATGCATTTGCTGAGATTGTACCTCTCTTTGTCAAGTATATTATTAAGGCATTGACCTGTATCACTCACAAAATGTTCAGCCAGTTGTGAAGCTGAAGTACCTTAAAGGAAGAAGTCTCTCACCACTGTCAAGGAATTTTGCAGTCAGGTGGCAAAATGCTTTCTAAGGTAAAGAGCATTTGTCAATACATCTTTTCAAGGAGTGCAGCTTATCTGTCCTCATATGCCTGGGTATATCCAAGACAGGAGGAAAAGACATTTACTTCACTGTACTTAACGCTACTGCTCTTCTTTCACAGCAACTGCCGTTGCATTGGAAAAGGCTCCTTGTGCCATGTTTCATTTGTCTTTGTACCTGTCTTGCACGCATAGAGTGATTCAGCTGCAGTGGTAAAGAATCTTCTGTCTTCTGGGTTGATTCAGCCTTCTGCTGGTCTTAGGAAAGTGAAGTCTCAATGCTTCTTTCACGGTCCACATCTATCGCTGATCTTTGCCAGGATACAAAGCTCTAATGGAAGACTGCCCAAAGGAAAAAACTCCAATGCCTGTGTAAGAAAGGAGTTTAACTGCTTCTCCAGTCTCGTGTGTTTCGTAGATTCAAGTATGTTTCTTCTGAAGTCATATGAAGGATTGTGCTCTCCAGGCCTGATTTCTTCTGGCTGAGCACAGGGGTGGGGTTTTGGGGCTTTTTCAGCTCTTGATTTGCAAAACTTCTGTTTTGCAGTGAAACTTGAATTCTGAGGGTAGTACGTATTTGTCAGCTTCAAAAAGAGTCAGGTCTTTCCATATGTTCGTTTCCTGTTCAAATTCCTGATGCAAGGTTGACCTGCACAACTCTGTTCCTGTTGGGTAAGAATGGCAGTAGGCTCTACGGAGCTTACTTTAAATCTCCAAGTAGTTCCTATGGTTTTTTAATGGCTAGTAGGTACAGAGTTTACACGAAGAAAGCACACAGCTATTGGTCAAAAAATTAAAAATGTTTTAGTTTGTGTCTGTCCTGAAGTGTCTTAAAAAGTCTTAAGTTCAAGAAGGAAGCTGCTTAATGCTTTTTGACACTCAAGATTATTGAAGGATTCTCAAATTAGCATCCCATAAAGCAAAACAGTCCTCATCAGTTGTCACATTAGAAAATCCTTGTGGATGTGTTATTTTAGGATCTGGGTAGTAAAGAATACGTTTAAATGTGCTGAGCTTTTAGGACAGGCAAAGTAATTGTTTTCATGCAGAGACTGTGAAAACATCCTGAGAATATAGATGGCACTATATGCTCAGAAACAGAAAGCTGCAAATAGAAAAAATTTTTTTTTTTTTTGTTATTTTTGATCTGGGATGAGAGCAGAAAACAACTTTAGGCTGGCTTTTTCTCTGCAGAGCTGAAAAACACGAGGCTCGGGGATGAATGCAGTAGCAACATCAAGAGCAACGGTTAGAGAAATAAGCACCTCAATCAGTTTGTTTGTGAGAGTTATAGAAATGCATTATTCTTCAGAAGTAAGAAAAAGTTCTCTGCTTCTTGTCATGGGCAGACTTTTTGGTTTTGTTCACAAGGTCTTACATTTCATGTATTCACTTGTACATACGACTCAGTCCAATTCTGTGCTCATCTTTCTCTCTTTTGTAATCCATAAATCAAAATACTTTGTCACTGTTTCTGAGAAATACACTTTTAGCTTCTTTTATGCTGACCATTGTTCCTCGAGCATCTTTGTGAGCTGTCGTTCCTGTTCAACCTTCACATGGCTTCCATCAGAACTTCAAAAAACAGAAATGCTTATTAATGAGGGTGTTATCCTTAGTCAAAGCATTCCTTACTAACCATCTGTCACTTCAAATTACTTCTTTGAAGAGGCGATGTTTCATAGATACAACATCTGAGGACCACCGGGCTTTCGGAGGAACTCCTTTTACTCCTCCTAGTATAAAGCCTTATAAATCATCCAGTGGCTTGGAACAGGGCATGTGCCTTACTCATATTCAGAACTGTCATGGTTCTTCATGGTATTTCTCCCTTTTGTTCCTCTTGTCCTCTTTGAAGATGGAGTATTTTTTTTTCCCCAAGTTCTCCTGGGGAAAAAAAAAAAGACGTCTTTGACTGTGGGTATTTGTCAGCATTCTGATTCATGTCTCGTCTTACAGGTCCGCTTTCATAAGGTCATCTGCCTCATTTTTCTAAATGCTCGGCTATATTCTTTGTAAAGGTATTTCATATACGTGTAGGAGGGGCTGGGATAGGTAGAGACAATGTCAGTGGATTGTGAATAAAAGTGAGCAATTTCCTAATCCTACCTAGATTATTTTTTTTTCTTTTTCGAAAGTACTTCATTTTAAGGTACAGAAAATTATTCTAGTTCCGGAAATAATTAGGATCCAACTATCCTGTCAATAGCTTCAGTGATTGAAGTACCTGCAGGTTGCTAATGGTTCTTGATTGTCCCAGTTGGCATCTGGAGACAGCTCTTTTTGTCTCTCTGGTCAAGGTCCATGCTTAGAATACAAATGGCTTTTTAACACGTGTTAGACAAATACAGATCTTGAAGTTCTTTCATGAAGGCAGGTTGATAGCTTTGAAACATTTGTGAAGTAATATAAATCCTGGTATTGCGGTACTGATTTACTTCAGCTACCTGCTGAGTTAAAAATTGTAACTGCAGTGTACTTTTATCCATGTTTATATATCTCAAAAATGATTAAAGCTCAGTAGATGCAACTGCTTTAGGCTTAATTAGGGTAACGTGAACTAGTACGCAGAATCTATGAAGAGTCTAGATAAATTCTCTGGTTGCTTATGTTTGAAGTCCATGCCATTAATTTCTCAAGCTCTTATTACCATGCTGTGTAGGAAAGAGATTGCACAGGTACGCGCAGTGTTCTAGCCCAAATCTAGCTGTAACGTGTTTTTAACATATTTTTTAAAGTGTGTTAAGCTAATCCTTGTTTTTTAAAAAAATGCCGTTACTGCTGGTGAAGATAAGCCATTTGCTCCTCTTGAAACTGTGAAATACATGAAACCGAAAGCCTACTTGCTCCATTCCTGTGAACTTCCAAACAATGATTAATGCAGGCTCTGAAATTATTATATATTGCAGTTACACCTGCTGATTCATCATACTAAACTTTCATTAATGTATACGTTACTAGCTGTCATGGATGTGAAGAGACCATGAAAAAGAGATCCAGTTGTAAATGAACAGGGGTAGCCTCCTGCATTTACAAAGGGAAGGAAATAAGTTGCCAGAATTCTCTTGCATTTGGATATTTGTTGCGTTGGATTAGATTTTGTGAATTCCGCAACTTCTGTGTATGGAGGTCACTGCTGTATTCCAACAATGCCGAAGGAAATATTTTGTCTACGTGTTGAAACAAACAAAAACCCTAAGTATTAGTATGGCATCGTTACGTACAGTGACAAAGTAAAACGTGTAGAAGAATTGGCGGGTGTGTTATGTCATTTTATTTCCATAGGAGGGCTAGATTTTTTTTCCTGTGCTATTTCCCGTATTTTCAAATGTCAGTAAAACGTGAAACTTCACTGTAGAATTTGTCAGGTGGGTTACATAATGGATGATAGATAATTGGCAAGTGGGGAGGCAGTTTGATATTCTAGGGCGTATATTTTCACCTTGATGAGCTTGCATAGCGGAGGAATTGATATTTAATGTTTTTCATTAACTTTCCCAGTAAACCATTTGTTGTCAGACTTGGAGATTTGGTGTAATGGTGAAGTTACAGTTCACGGAAGGCAGAACTTGTCAAGGATGAGTAGATAAAATTCAGTAGCTTGTACATTTGGGCAGGCAGATTTCAAGGACTACGCTGCTTTTCGGATGCATGCAGGGAAGCCTAAGGCTTGGTTCTACTGCGTTGTAGTTGCCACAGGTTCTACCAGCACCTTTAGGAAGTACCTTCAATAAAGCTACTGGATAGAAAAGGTGCTTAAGGACAACGCTCGACTGTGGTTTACTGCAGCTCTGTGAAGCAGGTGATGCGTTAACTGAATAGGGCGCTTAATTGACTTGTGTGTCCATTGTAAATGGCAATAATCATACTGTTTGCTGGCCACAGCCTGTCAGGGTTCTCTGTGTATCTCTTGTGAGTTTTTTGATGCAGATGTATGAATAGGATAAAGATCAGTTCCTGGGTTGATATACCCAGCTCTTTCCGACTATGTAGATGATTGCGCATGTAAAATCGCATCTCCTTACTTCTCCTGACAAGTGCTAAGGGGATGGAGTCAGACTCTTGTTAGTGGTATCCAGTGAAAGGACAAGGGGCAAAGGGCACAAACTGAAATGTAAGAACCATTTAAACATAGGAAAAAATGTTTCCTGTGAGGGTGGAGCAAGTTTCCCAGGGACGCTATGGAGTCTCCACCCTTGAAGATTCAAAAATCAACCTGAATTATCAATCCTGAGCAACCTGCTCTAGTTGTCACTGGTTTGAGCAGTGGGAGGGGACACTAGGTGCCTTCCAACCTCAGCCCCTTCGGGAGTCTGCATCGTCCTTTCTTAGTAGTGTTTCATTTTATTGCAGCTGGTATTTCAATAGTATAACAGAAAACCTTAGTGAAAGCGCTTGTGTTTTGTTTCACAGATACATGTTTCTTTGCGTGCTCGGTTTACTGTATATGAGTCAATGCCATTGCATATTTGGATTGTTGTGCCAGTAACCTCTACTGAAGCTGACAGCTGATTTTATTTTCAGGCAATTTCCCTTAAATTACACGTGAACCTTTCTCTGGATATTATGTCTGAACGTTCAGAATCTGAACACGATATGGCTTTTCAGTCTGAAAAAAGCTTGTACTGAACATTTACAGTGTATCACCCAGCGGTCTTGAGAAACGTAACAGAAAACTTTTAAAAGGTTCCTTTTAGTATTAATGGCAGTTTAGTGCTGTCGTCAAAGGGAAGAAAGGTCTTTCCTCAGTGCGTGAAGATATGTTACAAAAATATTTATTAAAGAAATTCTTAACAGCTGTATTAAAAGGAATACAGGTAAGACTTGTACTGGTCACATTTCAAAGTCATCATTAAGGTGCTAATAAATATAGATAAGCATAAGAAGAAATTTATTTATGTATTTTTTCAAAATGTGAATAATGGTTACTATAGCAAACTATACTCTGTCCCTGATAGCCACTCTCTGTGCTCTAACAACATCTATGACTTGATGACATGGAAAAATAGAAGACCATTTCAAAAGAATTTTGTCATCTTGTACAGACTTCAGAGAAATTTTATACTACGATTTTTCCTTCTCTAACAGTTGGAGAATGCAGCACATGTTTTATGTCCTGTGTGTTACTTCAAAAATGGAAAAAAAAAATAATACAGGATTGTGGTAATCTTTTGCTCAATTTTCTT
>VXBH01007437.1:764593-788517 GCA_013400035.1 Rynchops niger
GGTCATACAAACCATAGCAAATTTTCCATCCCACTCCACAAAAGTATTAAGCATAATCTAATTTCGAACTGTAACCCTAACCCTGCCAAATGTGTGTCCAGTCTGTTCTTCACACCTCTAAATAAGGATGGCCCGCTCTAATGCCTAACTCTGTGACAGTTGGAGTGTGCTCCTAATGTCATACTAAGGGTTTTTTTAATTGTACGTAGAATGCATTTTTTTCTTTTCCTCCAGGTGCCATGGAGAACAATTAAATTGCAATTTTTATAACAGGCTTTTGATAGGGGGAAATTGTTGCAGGTCCTCCTTTGACGGTGTGTTTCTCTAGACCAACCAAACAAAAATCTTTCAGTATTTCTTCATATGTGACTAAAAGACAGACAGCTTTTATCAGTTTTGTGGGCAGAGACGCTCATTTGTGGTTGTGGGTTATTTTCTGAAATGCAGTCCCCAGTTTAAGCACAATCATCTAGGTAGGATTAAAAGTCCTGAGTTGTAGAAATACGTTACCTGTGGTATTCCGACTAATACGTACTATTACGACACCTGATTTCCTGCGGGAGCAGTTTATTGCTCACTCACAATCCATTTATTTTCCACTTGTAAAATGCAGACTATTCTGTTATTTATAATTTTATATTTTTGCATTTGATTTTTTTTTTTTCCTCAGCTCGTTAATTTTTCTTTTGAGCTAAGATCAAGCCCAAATGGGAAGCTTGAAGAGGAAGATCAATGAAGTGTAATTACAAGCAGCATATGTGTACATCAAGGTACTTGAATGCGTCTAGAGGAGGGCAACCAGTCTTGTGAAAGGGCTGGAGGGAACGTCCTGTGAGGAGCATCTTGTCCAGTTTGGAGGAGAGGAGTCCTCATTGCTCCCTACACAGCTCCTTGTGGAGAGGAAGGTGAGGAAGGTGCGGAGCTCTTCTCCCTGGTATCCAGTGACAGGACACGTGGGAATGGTTCAAAGCTGCACTAGGGGAGGTTTAGACTGGACATGAGGAAGCATTTCTTTACCAAGAGCGTGGTCAAACACTGGAGCAGGCTTCCTAGAGAGGCAATCAATGCCCCAAGCCCGTCAGTGTTTAAAAGGCATTTGGCCAATGCCGTTAATAACATGCTTTAACTTTTGGTCATTCCTGAATCGGTCAGGCGGTTGGACTGGATGATCGTTGTGGGTCCCTTCCAAACGGAACTATTCTATGCTATGTGTAATCAATGTTCTTTAAAAATATTTAAGTAAATTAAAATATGGGATAGCCTTTTTGCCTGTAAAATTAGGACAAGCTCATGTAAATTCAGTAATCTTTCTTTTTTCCTAAAAAATCACTTTTCACAATGGCAAGAACAACAGTTTTTAAGCCTGACAGAGTAATTCTGAATGTTTAGCATAATGGTTGCAGCCGTACGTAGGGAATATTTTAAGCTGAACAGTGAGGCAAATAATGATTAATGTCATGACTGAATTTGAGTTTATTCTAAAATTATTTAAAAATAGATTAAATAATTAAAAGAAATAATTACAATACATTAAAACCTGGGATATAATAATTGATGACTAAATTATGTTAATAGAGCTCCTCAGGCTTACTCCAGCTACCTAGGTATTGAGGAACAAATGTCAGCTGGGGAATTACCATTGATATAAGGCCTTTCTGCTACTTTCAGCAAGTGACTAAAAGATGTCATGTCAGTCAAGCAGGACTGGAGGATTTAGTATAGATAATATCCTAAATGTAGGGCTTTTTTTAGACAAGTTTAAATTCATTGGAGAGGTTTAATTTCTCAGTGAGGGTTTACTCCCCGTATTGCTTTGCTTTCAGTAAAGTATGTACAGTTAACGGAGGCAGATACCTTATTTTGGAAAGATTATCTTCCCTGATTAGGGCAAGTACCGAGCATTTTAGAAACTTCTTCTTTTAGGCAATTTTAAGGTTTGGTGTGGTCTTTTTGTTCACCCTGCTAGTTTCTGTCCTTCTTTCCTATTCCCCCCGCCGTGAGGACAAGATTCTCTGCCTGTCCATGCTGGGAGTGCAAGAAGGCCGATCAGTTTCCTTGGATCTGTGCACGAGTCCAGGAGCAGGGAATGAGGGGGTTTGTATTGTAAGGGCTTTTTTAGCTGCTCAGGTGTTTTTGTGCATGGCAGAAGATCAGTTAAATTCTAACAGGAATACTTCTGTGTGCCTAGGTTCCCTGTGAAACACAGCACTGGCTTGGCAACAGCTACTGCCGTATTTTACTACTAGATTGTTTTAACTGAAATTATTTTAGATATGAAATGTTACTATAGTAAGCTCATCAAGAAATCTCAGCAATAAGTTGGATAAATTTTATTTAAACACTGATGGACTATATAATCTAATTTCGTCCATCGGGAACAGGTAGGGGTTTTATTGCATTCCTAATCACATGAACACAAATTCATCCTTCACTGTTGCTTTCACATTATACACTCTTGTTATCAAATGTCAGTATGTTTCATTTTGTGTTATAATTAGATCTTAATAGAGAGTCTGACAATTGTCAGAACTCAGCCTCTGGTGCCTTCAGTGGATTTGTTCCTAATTTATTTTTCTAGATTAAAGAGTGTTCAGGCTACCACCCTATGGGATGAGTGGGGAGAGGTGGTCACAGTACTGAAGCTGGACACGTATATTAGACACTCGTGATTGCTTATTCTGTCTTCTATAAAGTACCGTTCAAAGATAAGCATTTTATTCCCTGTAGCGTTAACGTTACGTCTCGTGAATAATGTCATTGTTGAAAGTTTTGAGATATTTTTTACAGAAAGTTTCCAGCTCTATAAATACCCAAAGCAGGATAAGGCGCAGGACACAGATGCATACGAACATAGCTGATAACAGGCATCTGCACGCGGAACTCGGGTACCTCCTTGCCGGGCTATTGACTGCAAACGTGTGATATCATACTAAATGTATAGCACTACTTTAGACAACAAATAGGGATTCTGAAAATTATTTGCTGGTTAAATATAGACATGAATCTGAGCCTGATCACATAGGAACTTTACACCGACTTGCATAATATATTAATTTTAAAACCCTCAGGTTTTTGAACTAGTTCCTGCAAATGCTGTAGCTGGAGCTACACCTGTTTCTGGAAGTGCGGAAAGGCTTCCACCTGTCTGAGTTAATGCATCCCTGATAATACACATCATCAAATGCAATTCATTTAAATGACTCTTTAAAATGCCGTAAGATACAAAAGGGGGATTTCAGACAACCTGGAAGGCCATATGAAAAAGGTGCTTATTTCTTTGTTGTACAGTTCTTAATCATCTGCAGAAAAGATATGGGAGAGAAATTAAGCAGTAAAGTGAGGGGTTTTTTTAATTTTTTGCAGAGAAATTCAGACCTGAAGAAGATCCACCCTTCTGAAGCAAACCGAAACTTCTGTGTTGCCAAAACTGAGTGAAGGACAACTTCTTTTTTGTATTTTTTTTTTTTTTCTGCTTGAAGGCATTACCTGAAGAAAGTTTATTGTCATTGTGTCAATTTATCTGTAGGGATAGTTGCTGGCATGGATGGTTTCTCAGCAGAATTCCTTATTAGCTTTCAGAACTAAGCTTTCTTTTTCCCGTCCGTTGCCTGTTTAGAGATCACAGCCAACCACAGGAGGAAGGAAACTTACGTTAAACACCTTGCTGGATTCCCTGGCTTGGAAGAAAGCCAGTAGATAAATTTGGGGAAAGCGTGATATCAATTTTCAGAGAGCAGAGGATGAAGCGTGGTACTGCAGGGGAAAACGTATTATCGGTTGTTTGGAGCTCAGAAGCAGCAAGAGATCAATTGATTGAGAGAAGCTGGATGGATGCCAGATGATCAATAGAAGTGGGGATGATCATTTGGTAGTTGTTTTTGGCTAGGAAAATGTCAAACAGTGTGGTTGCCAAGAGGCAGAGGCTGACTTGTACAGAAGCATGAGAGAAATGAGAACGACAGTGAGGAGCGTAGAGGGGGGGAAAAAAGGCTTTGAAGCCGTTGGGAAGATATGGTGGTAATTTTTGCATCTAGACAAAAAATATTTGTACATGCATATAACATTAAAACTAATGAAAGACACAGATGTGAAAAATATCTTCTTGCTCGTGTTTTTGATACCAGCAAATGACCATATTGGAAGAACACTGTAACATATGTAACGTTACCAAACAAGATCGTGGATCTGTTATCCTATGACATCAAGAAAGTAAAGAAGCATGCAGGTGGATTTGAAAATTGCAGCAACAGTAAAGATAGGCTGACATCACAGAAAACCTACGTAATTTCCTACTTGACTCAGGAAAAAAAAAGGTACGTGTTCTTTATTGTCTGGGTAAAAAGTAGTAAAACTTACCAAGGTGGTGATAATGTATTGGAATGTTTGGTATTAGATGAATGGGAAATTTTGGGAAGATATTTGTAAGTTTGGACTATTTTGACATGAATGAATTAGTGAAGATACATGTAAAATCACTGGCTTAGTGGCGATGCTGTGAATGTGCAAGTGATGTAAGTGAATCATCATCACTGGAAGTAGACATCTCAAATTGTAGGCTATGTAACTCAGGTTTCTGAGGTTCTCGAGTGGGCCATTTTGAGAAAGGTTTTGCAGAGGCGGTACTTTTAACATCTGTTGGTCACCTTGTTCTGCCAAGCTAGGAGTATTTTGACCATGAAATGGACGATAAATTGCTAAGAATGTTTTACTCGCTAAAAATGCTTCTTTGCTTTAGAAATGATTATTCTTAATATTTTCAGATGTTGCTTAAATGAGCCTAGAAGTTTCTATCCTTAACTTTTCTAAAAATGTTGGTGCAGTTGGTGAATCAAAACAGACTGTTGTCAAACGCGCCGTTTCTGATAAGTAGCCATAACCTGATGTTGGAAGGCTGCAAACACATAAATATACAAATACGTATAAAAGATAGGTACCATTACTGACAAAAACATATGATATGTAACCGGATATCAGCTATCTCCAAACACAAACACTACACCCAGGAAAATGAGCAAATTTAATGCTGAGGCCGGCTAATCTGAAATATGTGTACCTCTCCTGGTTAGACGCTTCTGTACACTTGAATTGATGATGATTACCCTCCATTTTTCTTTGTGGTTTTTGTGTGTCTTTTTTTGATATATTGATTCCCTATTTAATTTTAAAATGTCTATTGTATTTACTAGGAAACTAATCAGATTTTTACTTTAGACATTATAAGAAAAGAATCACGAGTTGCAGAAGACGGAAAAATAATTAGTGAAGAAGCTAGTAGGCTGTGACAGGAAATACATAATACATAAGCACAATATATAATCTGCTGCATAAATATGAAATTACGTATTGGCGTCTGACCAACTTTCTAAATTCAGCTAAACTTGTCATGCTGTGCAATCTCGCGGCAACATAACATAAAAGCAAACTTGCAGCATCCTTGATCCAAAGAGCAGAAATGAGACAAAAGAGACGGTATGTCCTTCAGCTCTGGTAAGTGATAATTGGATAAATAGAGGAAAAACATAGATGGTTCTTTCTTGACTTTCTGCCTGCTCTACTGTGTCATCATACAGTTTTGAGACCACTACATTAAAGCAGCTGTGGTGATATATGATTGATGCTCTTTTTAAAGTGCTAGTCGAAGAATAAATATTTCAGAGGCTAATAGCTTTATGTAAATGGAGACGCTTGTGTATTATGAGAGCTGCTGACGCAGTGTGCCATGTTGCAGAAGACCTTGTGCTGGTGTAGCGTGTGTACGTTCTCCTTTGCACCCAGAGGCCGGTGTTAGGAGCAGTACACATGAACCCACCTCCTGGTTGAGGTGGTTTAAGAATTCCTCATACTGTTGTCGCGTTAGTTCTTCTAGCACAATATTACCTGCTGGCCATGAAACAAAATCACACAAAGGTGGGTTCTCGGGGCAAGGGAACAGTCCCTGTGGTAGTATATACGTAAGCATATACGAATAATTCTGTTGATCTTAAACTGGAGGGAGATGGACTGAGGCAAGTCACAATTCACACTGTTGCGTTGGGATTACACTCAAGTAATAATACTAATGGACCACAGTGCACTCTGTGTGAAGCCTGAGGAAGTACCTGATCCAGGAAATTTGTTTTGAAATTTGTGCAGCGTCAGTGATCCACTTAATGATCTCTATGGGAGATCCTCCTCCTCTGCATATCTTTTTCTATTAAGCTTCTCTTCACTTAAAAACTGAGAATACCATTAACAAAACGCAAACGCAGGTTATGCATATCCAATATAGCGTTTCCTATCAGCTGCTTCACAGAGGTGTTCAGAAGATGATAGTACAAAATTTATGGCAAAAGCCAGCTTTTCGCTTCCTCCCACTTTGCCTCCAGCTGTGTCAGAGCTAATTTGAGTGAAACACCTAATTATCTATTAGCCAAGGTTATAAAATAAAATTAGTCACAGCCCTCTATGAAAAATGGCTAACAACTTTCTGCTCATTAAAAATCAAAGCATATACTTACCCATTTTTGATACAAAATGACCGGAGTAAAATCTGTTTGAATAAATGTCTTAAAATTATTCTGAAAAAAAAAAAAAAAAACCACTATTAAAGCAGAAACACCTGGA
This sequence comes from Rynchops niger, assembly GCA_013400035.1. Classification (NCBI taxonomy): domain Eukaryota; kingdom Metazoa; phylum Chordata; class Aves; order Charadriiformes; family Laridae; genus Rynchops; species Rynchops niger. Next base: position 771,197 of record VXBH01007437.1, read on the forward strand.
ATGAAATGGACATTTACATTTTAAACTCTATTTCCTAAAATATTACAAGCCCGTGAATGCTTAAGAAAGACCTCACGCTTCATTTCTAGCTTTGAATTTCTGAATATATGGGTGGAGCCATACTTAATTTCTGACTAGCCATCAAGGAGTTCATTAAAACACATCTTGATCTTCAACTGTAGGATAAAATACCATTTGGAAAAGCAGTACGGTTCAGAGTAGCATGAGAAATATATATTTAGCTTTAATGTTAATGAACTTCAAAGCAGAAGAGGAATCACCAGGTTCAAAAAGGAATTTTACAAATTTATGGGCAGCAGATACTAAGGGGAATAGGTGTATACAAACCCTCTACCATCCCAAACCCAACAGCTGTGGGCACAAATACAAGGGAAATACAAGAAATACAAGGCAAATGTACCACAGAAGGTGGCTGAGATTGTACAGAATTGCTAAACAGGCTCTTCTGTTGCTCCTGTCAGCACTGTGGTCTTGACAGACCACTGGTCTTAGTGGGACATTTCTTATGTTGTTGTTTTTTTTTTTTTTTTTTAATTTGTTTTGTTTGAAAATTCTTCACTCTTAAAACATTATAAATGACGGAGATTTTAATGTGCATCTGTTTTCTGCGAGTTATTCTTCGGTTAGTGTAATGAAGTCTTCAGAACTAACAGGTCGCATTGAGCAGAAAGGAGGGGAGGGGAGATAACGACACATAAAGGCATAATGGTCACGCAGAAACATTCTTCGTATATATCAGCATTTGTCTACCTCTTGTGTTGTAAAATCTCTATTATTCTACAAGTTACAGGGCATCACAAGGAAGCGAGTCTTGAAATCCCAAATGTGTTGCCTAATTCAGCGCCCTGGGGTTTACTGAAATGCTTTAGCTTCGGTTGGTACTTGGTAGTGTCATTTAGTGAGAGCTTTTTTCAGGGTCACTTATTACTGTGGACGTAGGAGACAGTTTCAGTCAAGCAGAGAGAAGGAAACCACTGAGTGAATGACAGGAGCATTACCTTGCAAACCCAGAAGGATTTGTTTGGTATAACTTGACTGACCAACAGCTGACAAACTCTGATGCATACAACCTGTTCACTGAACCCAAATTATGTATGGTTTGTTTAACATACTTCCACTTTCCGCTTTCAAGTATTTTTAACCTGTTTTGTAGTGTAGCCCAAAATGCAGTAATGTGCTTGACCAAAAAGCCATAGTTGCAATGCTTATGTTTCTTGCTCCGAATTATGTTTTTTGGTTTCTAATCATTCTGAAAATCGGCCAAGATTCCCATACCTGCAGGACAACACAGATGTCTGCGTGCCATCTAACAGCTTTGGGGTGAGATAATGTAGCAGGTAAGTACTGGAATTGACATCCAGTGCGTGAGTGAAAACGTTTGGCCCTCATCCCTGGATAAATAAAATAAAAGACTTACTGTGTGATTTAAAGAAGCTGAGCTATTGTGTGCTGTTGGGTCAGGAAAATTTTCTTTTCTTCCTTTGTGCTGCCAGTTTGCATTCTTTCTCTTTTTTTAATTTTTTTTTTTCCTTTATTGATGCAAAATCTCTGCTTTACTGGCAATAATTTAATTTATTATATTGCCTTTCTTAAGGATTTTTCCTCTCTTGTGTTATTTAGGAAAACTAACAGTGTTAGTTTTCCTCTTCTCTAAAAAAATCTTGCTTTTGCCAATGTATTAATACAACCCAGCAGCAAGTAAAATCACGTTATTGCTGATTGCATTCAAAAAGACAGCACATTCGTTTCACCTCTCTTAGCACATGTGCGAAGTTCCCGTGTACCAGGTGGTTGTAATTAGTCTGGAATGCAGTTTGGCTGGCAAATTCCCTCCTGTTCATGGGATAATTTCACTGCTCCAGTCCCAAAACAGAGGTGGGTAATGATGAGAGAAGTCTCACAACTGTAGGTGCTCTGGTATAAATCTTGGAGAATTTCCCTTAACTACTGCGAACGCAAGCTGATAGCCTGAAAATTAAAATCATCCAGTTTTTGTGATCCCTGTCACTCGGTTCATGTGGCTTAACTTAATGCTAAAAAGGAAGATTTCAGTAAATGCAGTGCACAAAATGCAAAGTACCTTGTTGGTTTTTAGCTGACTGGTGTGACGAAGAGTCACACGAATAGAAATGGGACATCTCTGCCTTTTGTGTAGGTGTGTATATAATTACCACTCAAAAGGTAATGTGATTACCTTTTGAGTGGTAATTACATAAGCCAAACTTCTGTTGTCCTTGTTTTTGAGGCGTGTTCCATGACGGTCCGCATAGGTGGATGACACAGAATACAGAGATACTTCGCGTCAGCTGAAATAGTAGCAGAAGTCATCTGGAAAACCCCTGCGGAGGCAGCTGCCCGCGCGCTGCCGTGTAGAAAAGGCGTGTTATGCTCATGCACAGAGGGGTGTGCGTGTTTATGTTGCATCGATCCTTAAGCCTTGCAAAACGATTGACTTTCCTCAAGTACTTTGGGGATATTCCCAGGTTCATTGACCTCGCCAAAGAAACGATCGTAAAATCACAGAAATGTTGAAATAGAGGACCGCATTTCTGCAAACTGAAATATTCGGAGGGACACAAAATTGGTATTCTACTTAAAACAATCCGTTTGCTTTATTATTCAAGTAGCTAAATGTTGATAAACTATATAATTATTGTGTACATTCAAAGCCCGTATTTTGAAGTGAAAATTAAATGGCTTTTTTAAGCTATTCAGTGACATGATTGAGAAGTTGAGGGCTAGTTATGCATTCGTTAGGTGGCTACACATCTACTATGAAAAACACATCAAAATGCACCATTAATAGAATTGGGGAACCACAGAAATGCAATACTTTTTTCTAATCCCCCTCCTCCCCTTCAACTGTTTCTGGACTTCTTTGTTTACTCATTCCTAACCTATGCATTTCAGATATTTAAACGCACGTCAGCATAACAGCCATTCTAAAAGTTTTCTATCAGGTGTCAGTAGACCTCAGTGAAAATCCTCAAATTTCTTATGAGAAAATGCTGCTTCAACACAACTTTAAAACTTGTCATAGGCCTTACAAGTCCCTCAAAACCTGGTATTTTGCCTGTGCCCCAAGTGTAAATCATGTTGTTTATGTTTATTACGTGTATGTTTATAAAACTGTTAGTTGTATAAATGGCTATTTAAAAGGGCGGCGGAAGGGAAAACTGGGTCTTTGTGTTCTTTGTGTTCACCCTGCAGTGCAGGTAATATCAGTGTCTGTAAACGATTGAATGAACGACTGATTAAACTTGAATGACTGATTCAAATACCGCGACTATGAAAAAAACCTCCACATCTAAAACTAGCTTTATTCACACACACACACACACACACACACACACACACAAATTCTCCTGTAGCTCCGATTGTGTACGTGGATTAAAATTCATCTGCTGTGCCATGCGTGGTATTTTGTTCTTCCTTCTCCTGCACTTTGTGTAGCCATGCATGTAAGTTATTTTTGTTGTGGTGCTATCCAATCATTTCTCCTTATTGGTAGAAAAAATGGAAAATCCTAGGGGAAAAAAAAAAAAAAATACTTAGCAATTCCGAAGCCTTGTTTTGTAAGCTGAAATGTGCTTTCAAAAATGAGATCATGAGTTACCTCAGTAATAATTGCCAATGATAGTCGTATTGGTGATATTTAACTGGAGAAAAAACTTAACCAAAAGCCTTAGGGAAAATTATTCTTTTCCTTATTTTCCTCCTAATTGGACAATTTTATGTGAACTAATATTTATCGTCTGATAAGGCTTTCAAGGGAGCCAATTACATATTTCCCCCCATCAATATTGCAGCATTGCAGGCTTTTTCTGAGACCTTTTGTAGCTTACTTGTAAATATTGATTTAGGGGTTGCTCTTTGGGAGAGAGCATTTATAGTTTAGCTATAGTTATGACAGTTGCTTCTGCTGATAGAGTCTGTCAGAAGAAACGCTTTAAATAAAGCTTCAAGTAAATGTACTCCAAATAAGACTAGCGTCTGAGAAATTCATCTGGCAGAGTAACCATGATGTAGGACACATCTCTGTAATTATTATCCCTCTTTGACAAATTAACTGTAGGACACAGTTGCTGTAAAGAGATCAAATATGTTAAATATGAAATTTACTAAATCTGTCTGTTGGTGACTTACAGCACTTGAAAGGTGAAGCAGCATGCGGGTCTGGTGACATCCCTTATCGGTGTGTTTACATGCGTGTCTTAAGGGTTACTAAAAAAAAATAAATCCGCTGGGTTTTGCAGGATTTTTATTCTGCACCCTTCATCTTGATATCTGAGCGCCTTTCCTCAAAACAGTGAATGACAACATGATGAACACGTTTTGTGTGCAGGTGTCTGCCCATCCGTCTGTCTTTCCTCTCTCTCCTGGGAACAGAATTGCATGCTGGTTGGGTCCTGGGTTTCAGTTGTGTGCAATGTGCTGTGTATCTCTGAGAAAGAAAGGTCAAAAAGTATTTCTTGATCTTGGTGGGGAGGCTTGTGGTAGTTCTTAGCTGATCTATGAGTTTTTAGACCAGCCCCAGGGTCACTTTGTCTCTTGCCCACTGAGCTTTGCTCTTGTGATGGACGGTTGCATTTTTCTGATATGTAGAATTCTTCATACTAATCCTCAGTTTGGTGCTTCACCGTTTAAATTATTCTCAAGCTAAATCCTGAAGTCCTTTGAAGATATAGGCAGAAATGGTACTAAAGAATGTGTGGTTCTCTTTCCTCTCTCCATCACAAATGGAAAATAGGACTTTTCGCTCAAAAGCATCTGCATTATTTCTGTTGGTTGACTTCAAACGTAGCTGTCTATATAAAGAAACAAGCTCAATAACTAATATTCCTTTTTTCCATCAGCTCTTTCCCAGATAATTTTGCTAACGACATCTGAGGTCATTACTTTCGTCATTTATTTTAATCTTTAAGCTCTTTTTTCAGTATTTTTCTATTTATTTGGTGCATTATTTTCCAATACCATTTGGTTTTCTTAAGTTCCAGATCATGCAGAAATTCAACTAAAGGTGGAACTCTCTAGAGCCATGGATCTAGGGTAGCAGAAAACTTTGTCGTTCCCCTTTGAATTGCAAATGAAATTTATCAGAAGTAAAGTTGAATAATGGAAAGAATAAAAGAATGTGCTACTACTTTCATTTAAGATTATTTATTAGCTGTTTTTCTGCTAAAAAGAACCCCAAACCAAACATTTCTGCCTTTCCCCTGTTACAGTATTATGCTATCAAAGAGTAGATTAAATGATGGGATAACTTTTTTGAAATCTGATATGGGGAAAGACAGACGCTTTAGTTTGAGAATAAGAAAGGTAAATTAGCACCAACAACAAAACAAAAAAAAATCCCCTGGAATTCCTTCCTATTACTGACGATTACCATAGTTTTCAGAAGGTCAGTCTTGTAGGTAGGGAGCCAGTGCAACCTGTGAACTGTGAACTTATGCCAGATTTGCGTCTGCCCCGCACAGGTAAAATACAAAATGACCAGACAATAGCTAGATATTACAGTATGTAACAACAAACTGCAGCTATGTTTTGTCAGACGCGGTCAGCAGTACAAAAAAGTTTATAGTTTTGTTTTAAATTGGATTTCGCTAGAATGTATTTGCCACGAAGGACCCAGCATCCTTTAGTTTGGCTCAGTGAGGCTTTGCCAGCGTAACCTAGTCTAATGACCCATCCAAACGGCTTATGAACAGCCAGAGAAAATATAAGAAGGTGAGGGAAAAAAATCAGAGCACTTTGAAGAATGACTTATGAACTCAAATCAAGCAGACAACTCTTTCTTTCCTGGTAGCACTCAGACATGAAGGAAGGCAGAGTATATTTGCTATTCGAGTGGAAAAGCTCCTGCAGCACAAGGTATGACTGATAAAGTTTAGCACATTCATCATGGAGCGAAGGTCAGTGAATTAGTTATCTCATGCTTTATGAATCGGTTTGAGAGAATATTCAAAGCATATGAATTTGGTGAACTGGTTATAAGTTCATTTTTAAATATTAAAGAATGCGCATTTAACGAAAACTCGGAAAGGGGAAAAGGCTGGCTTTTTTTTCTTCTTGCTTTTTTTTTTTTTTTTTTTTTTTTTTTTTTTTTTTTTTTTTGAGAGAGAGAGAGGTTCTGTTAAGTATCATTTCCAGAAAGTCAGTGTCACATAGCATTCAGAGAACAGGACAGAAAGGAAAATTGGTACTTACCTAGCTTTGCTGATAACTTGCCCTGTTAGCCAGGCGATACACTTCATATTTCTGTACTTAAATGTACCCATCTGTAAAGCTGTCATAATCTCCTTTGCACAGGAAAGTTGTGAAAAGCAGATTCATCAAAGTGCTTTTACACCTTCTGATGAACTCTGTATTCGAGCAAATATTCCTGCCGCTTGCCTATGTGTGAAAAATTACCCAGTTAGTTGCCACACTTTGATAAAACATTTAAACGAACAAAGTATTTCACATGCAGGTCACTGCAGAAAGGTCGCTATCCGTAGTCTCTTCTTCAGGGGGTGTATAGGATGACTTTGTATGTTCCCTGTTCGGACAACGCAGTCATGCTGTGATGATGCTTTCTTGCTGTTTACAAATGCTCTACAAGCAGCTGCTAAATCCTGGAGAAACGTTACCCTTTCTGGGTAAGAATTCATTTTAGTGAATATAGATGCCAATATAGACGTGGGATGATAATGCTCTTTTCCTTGCGGTGGATGGAGAGATACAGGCAATTTTAGGGCACAACTTATCTGAGGCGTCTGCGAGAAAGAGAAGAATTGTTCCCTGGAAGTGTCTGTTTCTATGGACTACCAAAGAAGCCGGGGTTCAGATGTCGGCATCTGTACTGCATGTGCCTAAGGTTAGGGGAGGCTGATCCTATTCTGAGCGTGCGGTAAGCCCACATAACAGCAGTCATGGGAGAACTTTTAATGTGAATTTGTATTGCAAGCATTTATTTCCTCTAGTCTTCAAAACGCGTGAGATGCCTATAAACACAAGTCCTTCTTGTAGGCTTACAACAAATAGTACTGTGGGTATTAAAGAACAAACATATTTTAATGGCAAAGATATTCACGCATTCCCACACACTTTTGAAATGTGCAGTTTTGGTTTTGTACTACTTACTTAATTTCTTATTTCCTAGAATGTTAGTATAGCTGTTGCAGTAGCACCTGAGGGTCTATGGTCAGGAATTGGGAGCCTGCTGTGCCCATAACTTCGGAAGCGATAAAACATACAGGATCCCTGTCCCAGCAATTGTTGTCTCTTATTTATGGAGAAGAAGTTGCAGTAAGTGAAAGCAGTCAAGGGAAGAGGTGATTTGAGAGACAAATGACAGTGAGCAAGCACTTAGAATAATGTTGACTTCTGTGCAGTTTATTTATAATCTATGTGCTTGGACTTTCAGGGTTGTTTGGCTTTTTTTTTTTNATGATCCCACTTCTCAGTTCCAGTCTTATCTTTCTCTTTCTGGGGGATGAGATGCTTTCTTTCCTCCTCTTCAAAATTCATTTAAGTATGATAGTTTGCCGTTCTTATTAAGTCCTTTGTGGGGCATCGGTGCCTTGAGCATATAACCGTAATAGCAACGGTAGCAATTTGGCACCCCACCTCTCTTTTGAGAGTATTGGTAATTTGTGGCACAGCAGATTGCACAGTTGTGTTATGTTTGTAGCTTTGTTTTGTACTTTATTTGACATATAGCAGGGAGATGGATAGACACACAGGTGAAGTAATTGCCAAATAAAATGATATCATGTTTATTATGAAGCTAAAGATTTTGAGAGGTGCTTGAAATGATTTTTTTGGCAGAATAGTGGGAAGGTCAGATTGAACAGCAACTGAAAGTTGGGTAGTGTAGTACTTGGAACCTTTTACGTGCCTTTTAGTGCCAGTTTTTTAGCAATACAAGGAGAAAGAAGGCTTTGTGGGGGGGGGAAGTTTGGATGAAGTGTGTTGTATCAGGAGTGCAGGCTTAAGGGGAGAAGGTTCCCAAGGCTTTTATCGTAACACTGCTCTGCAATATAGACAGATATATAAGGAAAATAGGAGACAAAAATAATATGTGATTGATATGTACGATGCCATTATGCATCATTTTGGTGGTATGAATCCGAATTCATCACCTATATTAAAAATTTCAACTGGACACATAGAATTTGAGTATGTGTTCACACCACGGGAGGTAGAAATTTGGGATCTGATTGCTGGATTCCTTCCTTTTCTTCAGAGACAAGGCAAAACTACAGTTGTTTTGTTTAGCTACTGGAAATAGGAATAATTGTGTGTGATTGGTAAATGCGTTGCTAGTATCAGTCTCCAGTCTTCACGATTCAGGGAATGTAACGCAAAGAGAAAGAACAAGCACCACGCAGAAAGGCGTTAGGAAACTAAAGAAAGAGCATGGCTTAAACACGTTCAGAACCATTACTACGTTTCATTTCTTTGCTGCAGAAGCGTGTAGGAAAAATCAGAATGAGTGGAAAGATTAAATATAAGAATTGCTATGTTTTGGTGTCCTTTCCTGCACCTCACCACCAAAAGAAAGAAAAAAGAGGAGACAGCAAAGATAGGGAGAAAAACAATTCAATTTCTAAAGAAACGTAGACTGTTTTTAAGAAGATGAAATGTCCTATAGTGTGTTTATAGACCTGAAGAACTGTGGTGGTCACCAGATGTCTGTATCTTTTGTTTAGAAAAAGAATCACAACTAATAACCATCTTTCTGAGGTGGTTTCTATTAAAAATAAATAAATAAATCCCAAACACCCAAAGTTAAATATGGATAGTTAAAATACTAGGATTGGGGTTTGTTTTCATGATCTAATAAGAATCCATTTTTAATGAATGAAGCAATTGCCTTACTGTCGGTGCTGAAAACTTCATTAGCTTTCTTTTCAATTAACAACTCTGCATCAACAAATCAAAAGTATTCGCAGTGTAGCCATCAAACCTCCCTTCCGATAACTCCTAGACACGTGTAGTTAAAAGTAAATTTGAAACCTGTCCTTCAGTAAAGTATGTCATTTATCCTTCCAAAACAGATGCAGGGTAATTTAAAAGATAGGCAAATGATTTTTTCATATTGTAAATGATATGTGTAGATCTCTTTTGACTTTGTAATTTTTCTCCATAGAGTGGGATAAGATTAAAAGGCCACAAACGTGTTACTGGTCGTCCACTTCTGATTCCAAAATCCGGTAAAAGTATATCTTGCCAAGCAGGCAGTCAGTTGTGCAGCATACTTCTGGAAAATCACCAAAAGCAGCCATGCCTCGGCAATGGAGGAATGTTTACTGTGGTTGCCAGCTGCCTCAGCAGCCTGAGGAACTCAATGGAAAAGACAGGCAGGTGATACGGATTTCAACCAGGAACGTAGGATCTCATTCCTCAGATACTCTGAATACATTAAAAGCAGAAGACGGGTAACTTTTTTCTTTAATTGCCTGCCTGAAATTCCAGCGTGTTGATAGACTATTGAGGAGTAAGACCACGGCTCAACTCTATCATGACTCACCTGTCTCTTTCTGATCTGGGCAGTACATCATTGATTGTAGTTTCCCTCCAGCATCCCCTTCCCCAAACATCCATTTGGCCTTGTTGAGACGAATTCCTTCTTCTCCCCACCTTTACCAGTGAGCGAGCTTTCAACGCTGCATCAGTGGACGGTCATCTGGTTCCGAAGTTGCAGCCACATGCTTTTGTGTCTTGCGTAACAGTCTGGAAGCAGATGGCCTTATTTCTGATGTCTGCTTGTACCTCTTCTTGATAATTTGCTCTGTACCTTTCGGGTGGAGAATAGGTAAAATGTCTCTTTCCCATGGCAAGAAACTGAAGGGGACTGATGCTATAAGGGCAACTTGGTTATTTTTTCTGCTGCTGAAATACTTGTTTTCATAGAAATATGAGTATAGATTAGTTACGGATTTATTCTTCCAATGGCTGAGGAAATTGTCTTCATGGGACATTAAGTGGTTGGAGCTTGCTGTAAATGAAAACATGTCCCCATCATAGTGCTTTATTTGCCATTACCCATGTGCTAAACAGTGGAAAGGGTGCTTCAAAAACACCAAATGTAGAATTCAGGGGTCTGAATGTCTGAATTTTCATTGTCAACAGACTGAAAGGAGACCCTCTTCACACTGACATTGATTGCCCATTATGGTTCCATTTGATTTTCTCTTCTAATTACTTTATATTGTGTCAGTAAATGATCCCTCCTTATAGTCACACTCCTTTATGAACGGTTGAGATCTTTCTTTCCAATTCGTATTATGAAATAGACTGTATACAGTAGCTTATACTGAAGCAGAAAACTGATCAGTCAATGTTGGTTTATAAAGAGCTCTGTATCATTTTATCTTCCACAAAAAGAGCTTGCCCGCTGTCACTCGATAAGTAGTCTTTAACAATAACATAACCACGGGGTATCTCCAGTATGCGTTCTTTAGATAAAGTCCTCATTAGGTTAATGTAAGATTGCTGGCTTTAGCCTGCATTTTATTTTATATAATGAGTTACTTTTTATACAATAAAGCTTATGAAAGAAGAAATTGTTGGCTCATAGGGAAGAGATGGATGAATATAATAAGGCTTCTGTTGGAGGGATTTATGATGTATATTTAGCATTGCAGACAACATTGTAAATCACTGCCACAGCCAACGTGAAAGATACATTAGTTGCCATTTGTTTTTTACCAGCCTATCTAAGTCCTTTTCAGATGTCATTCTAGAGATTTATAAATCAGTCTCATTTCATGTTATTAAAGTCTATTACACATTATAATGCAGCTCTAAAATGCGGCAAATTATTTCACTTTCATTGTTGTTGGAACCGTTAATATCTCCTCCCTATTTCATGATATTTAACCTAGATAGAAGAAGCACTGGTGCCAGTATTGTGAAAACAACAAAGTAATTGGAAAGGCAGATGAAATGTTTGTGAGAAATGTAGTTGTAAGTTTTCTCCCAGTTTCCTGGGACGTCCATGTAAGGTGATGTTACGTTCTTTGGTCAGATGCTGCTGTTAATCTTCAAACATTGAAAAGAAATTTTTCATTTGTAAATAGCTTAGAGGAGCAGGTCAGGTACCGTGTTATGTGAACTATGTTCATGTGTGCGTCCATAATGTTAACTATGGCGATATCCGTATCAAAGGAACGCATGCAATTGGATTTTTCTGTTAAAACTTCATAGAAGCATCTATGGGCACATGGTGTTTGCTCACAGGTAGATGGGTTGCAGAACACTTAATGCTATTTTTAGGCTGCCTAGCACAATCAGATCCAAAGAATTGCTTAGAGCTTTTAAACAGTGGAAAGGGTAGGAAGAGAGTTAAAAACTCAAAGAAGGGAAATTATTATATTGGAGTGAATATTATAACCCATATTTTTCAGTTTCCGTTGCCTCTGGTAACTAAACATGGTACTTCAAAATGCTCCTTCGATCAAGAGTAAATGTACCCATCATAGGCAATTTTTGTATCTTGGAAAAAAGTATTTTGAAAATTAATTAGGAGTGTTTTGTTTTGTTGTAATACACAGCAAAGTCTTCCAGATATCCGAGGGCTGTAATATCGGCAATGGTTTCAGTCAGGGGGGAAGACAGGTTGTACGGGAAGAGGTTGTGTACTGAACTGGCATGACGGACAATCAGTGAATGGAAGTTTCTTTTGTAGCACTCCGAGGAAAAAAAATAGAGAGCACCATCACTGCCAGGCTTGTGTTTTCTTCAGTACTAATTTGCTTAGTCTCTTTCGGTTCACATGGGATCTATCTTCCTTAGGTGCATGGATATATACGCGGTGGGTTAGTAGTAGAGAGTTTATATTATTTGTGTGTACTGTCTTTGGTTCTTTTCCAGCCTGTTTGAACATGTTATGCCTTATTTTCTTATTTTCTGTCAGACCGGTCAACTTGATTGTTCTACCCCTGACTACATTACTATCCGTTTTCAAGATTCTTCTCTTGGATCATTTTAGTCCCACCTTGTCTGACTATTTTGTATGATGGCTGTATATATTAAATGACCGGAAATTTTACCTGAATAAGGACAACAAAATTGGTTTGTTAATAAAAATTTTAGCAGTGTGAGGCCTCTTTTCCTAGCCCTGAAATATTTTGAAGTATTGCAGTTTAAGGGAAAAGAAGTGGTTTGTTTACTTGCTGATTATTTTACATATAACGTCGTATCTTAGTATTTTAACCTAAGGGTATTAAAACATATGAAAATACTTGACTGTATTATTCCGTAGATTCTGTTTTATTACATCCAGGAATATAATATTTATAAATCATTAAATATGAGGTCTTTCATTCTTTTAACTTCGTTTTGACAATCTCTTCTTTGTTTTATAAAACTGGAGGAACTAAAGCATGGACTGTGTATTTATAGTCTTAAGGTCTGTCTGATCTACGTATACGTACATGTATGTATGTGTGTGTCTGTATTTACCAAACTGGCTTCATCATGAAACTCTCAATTCTGCTGGGCAACTGTCAGTACAAAGCATGCTCAAAAGTTCCTTGATCTGTTTTTTTAATACCATTCTTTTTAACTTGATCTACCTTTGCAGGAAAAAATAAATAAATTAGGAGATTCCAGTAGCTGCTCTTTAAAACTCAGCAGCATCCCATCTTCAGTTTTGCAGGGCACAAACTTCATAGATGTCAAGTGTGGAAAAACAGTGCATACTTACAGTCGAGATCAGGCAACCTGGGTTTAAAAGGTCTTATTACCTGTGATCAGAAAACACTGGTCTTCTGACAGAAGCCACAGGACCCCTAATAATTCTGCTTATTCCTTTGGAAAAGATGAGAAGAGGTAGAAGAGCTGTTCTGAGTGAGACATGCTAACTTAGTTCTTGTCCCTCCTATTCAAAGCTCGCTCAACCCGATGAGACTACTGAAAGAGTTCAAGGAATAATACTTTTTTGTTCATGTTGTCAGTAGTTACCTCCAGTGCTTCTTCACAGCTATTACCTACCTGACCTAGTTTCAGCGCACCTAAATGCAAGTATTAAATTAGGTTTTTTAAGTGAGGAGTGTATTGTCCTGGGTCTTTCTATAGGTAGACAGGCTTCTTTTGGAGTTATTCGGCACCTCCAGAGATAGAATTGATTGGTCAGATTGATCCATTTCCAAGTGGCTTCCGGATGTTTGCTATTCATTGTGATTTTCCTATTTTAAATTAACCTTACATAAAATACAAGCTGTAATTATTGCCAAAGAGAAATACTTGAAATGGCCGGCAAAGTTCTATACTACTCAAGGAACTTGTCACTGTGGCAAAGAAACATGAGGGCAACAGATACTGTAAGGACTGATTTGTTTGTCTGGTTTTTACTGTCACCTAGTAAAAAAATGGCATTTCTGAAATGTAGATTGTTCCACGGTTGCAGATGCTTTTCTCTGGCAGTAGCAATCTGTACAACAGTATCTCTGTGGGCTTAAACTTGTAGATTGGTGTGAAGCTTAGTGGAAATGCATAACAGAGTTACTAGTCTTCTAGCTGCTCGCAAAAGAGAACGGCAAGCATCTGTTTTATCTGAGCTATACTTTCTACACTGTCTGTTGTTCAACACTCACAGTACAACAGTTCAGTTCGCCATCTATCGTGAAAGACACCCCATGAAAGGCTTGACAAGTGTGTCTCCGTTTGTAGTCCATTGAACTGTTTGCACTCCCATGGAATGCTGATGATAATTATCTAAGTGTAATGACAAAAGGGAAGGAGGAGAACTAGTAGTCGGTCTTCAAATCTGAAAACATATTTTTGCGTTCACTTTTAAGTTTCAAAAATTAGGCACAATCGTTATGGTGATAAGCGTTTTGTGCATGTTTGCAATATCAACATCATCAATAGCTTCCTTTTTACAGGAACAATGCCCTCTGAAGACCAAAATACCTCTTTATCTTGATTGCCTGAGGGCAGAAACCTCCAGGATAAGCAAGATAATAGGAACTAAAATAGCTCCAAGTCCCATTAACTCTAGCCATCATACAGTACAAGTAATGCGCACTCAAACCAATCATTATTTATAATGAATTCTGAAAATATGATATAAAGCCTTAAGCCAAACTCAGATTAAAATCAATATGATGTCACATCAGTACTGATGTGTTTTTTGGAGTCAGCATGTGAAACAGGAAATTGTTATAAAAGAATATATTCATTATGACCTGTGAATTTTCATTTAAAAAAAAATACTGATTCACAGTCGTGTTATGCAAAGAACATCAATGCTTACGGTCTAGTGATAAACCCTTCGAGCTCTTCTGTGATTTGTAATGTAACCAAGACCCATTGAGAAAAATCCTTGCATCTTCTTACTCCTTTTTTAAGTCTGTATTAGTATTTTTTTTATAACGTTCAGGCTGATTAACACTGCAAAAAAAAAAAAAATTTTTTTGTAAAATTGATTGAGGTAAGTATTTTTTTCCATAAAATAAGATAAATACCACTATTTGTTTCACGTAGGAAGGTGATGATTTTGCCAGGTCATCGTTGAGGGATGAAACAATGGTGGTGATGCCATGTTCATCTTAGGCAAGGTAAAATACTTACAGAGGAAGAAGCATCTCCCCTGCAGCCCCTCTCCCTTGTGAGTGTCATGAGCCTTTCTTCCCAGGAGTGTACTCATGCTGTCATTGACCTCAGTTTGAATGAAAAATAGTCAGATACAACAATTCCTGGACACCAGCGTGCTGCATGTCAAAATATGATCTAAATATCAGAATCCAGATCAATATCTCCAGGTTTTGTTCATATCCGCTCTGCTGCCTATGGCTGTTACTTCATTCAATTTGTTTATTCCTATTGAACACCACTTATTTTTTAGTCCCTGTAGCAACCTGAAGGACTACTTATCTGCATTTTTCATTTATGTTTATTGGAACGTGTCCAGAGGAGGGTGAACAAAATGGTGAAGGGCCTAGAGGGCAAGACTTGTGAGGAGCAGCTGAGGTCACTTGGCTTCTTCAGCTTGGAGAAGAGAAGGCTGACGGGTGCCCTCATCACAGTCTACAACTTCCTCAGAGTGGGCATCGGAGGGGGAGGTGCTGATCCCTCTCTCTGGTGACCAGTGATAGGACACAAGGAAATGGAATGCAGCTGCATCAGGGGAAGTTCAGATTGGACATTTGAGAAAGGGTCTTCACTGAGAGGGGGGTCAGTCACTGGAACAGCCTCCCCAGGGAAGTGGTCATGGTACCAACCCTGTGAGAGTTCAAGGAGTGTCTAGACGACGCTCTTAGTCATATGGTTTGGTTTTAGGTAGTCCCGCGAGGAACAGGGACTTGGACTTGATGGTCCTTATGGGTCCCTTCCAACTTGAGGTATTCTGTGATTCTGTGTTGGTAACCCATACTGTTGGGTTTCTTGCCTTCCACCCAAATAAGAAATCTTGACCATCCATGGGTGCCTGCAACATGCAAAAGAAAAACAAAAGAAAATTTGTGTGTCTTTTTTGGTAGCAGTGTTCAGAAAGCCCAGAGGAGTCACAATTTTCTAACCAAGACCCCGAGTAGTTATCTAATCTTCCCCACTTAATCTACTCATAGTCTTCAAGATGCTAAAGTAAAACTCAGAGATTAAATGCCACTGTTTACATTGGGGTGTTGCTACTATAATAAGATTGTGCATCTAAGAATTTTTTTCTTTATTTATTAGCTGTTGCATGTATGCACAAAACCTAAAATATTCTCCTTACTTCAAAAGAATAAGCCGTTAATGTAGCCATTACTTATGAATGGCATTGTCAAATAGACGTAAAAAGCATTACCTCATTGGAAAACTATTTGTCTGTATAGCTTTTGATTAAAATACCATGAAGTTGTGAGTTTCGAACACTATTCATTTTACAGTTTTATATGTGGATATACAGAATACTTGTGGCACTGTGACCTTCTGTATAAACAAGACAGAGCTACAGAAAGAAATATTTATAAGCAGGTAGATGGAAGGGCATACAAACCAGAGAGATCATCAGTGATGTGCTGACTCTGAAAGTTTCCTAGATGACTTTTCAGGTACTCCAAGTTTATCATGTGCATATATAATGCAAAAATAGACTAGATGCATTAATGTGACACATGTGTATCCATGCAATAGTCTGTTTGATCTGAAATAAGAAAAATAACAGAGAAAAAAGTAATGCAGAAAAGAATTCCATAGTGGGTAGAGAGAAAAGCCTGTTACTGACCTCAGTGGGGCTATAAATGCTACAGTTTTTTCCTGTTCTATGCTAGCTGCATCCATTGAAAACTCAGTCTGTTAGAGTTGCTTATTGCCATCCAGTGTTAATACTTCCAAGTTCCTTAAATCGTGACTTATACTGCCTCAGTCCTTCCCTTTCTTGGCTAACCTGTATTTGGTGTACATTCATTTTTCTGGCCTACAGCTCTTCAGACATACATAAATAACACAGTAAACCAATGCTAACCGTGATGAGTATTCTACTGGTAGTAAAGATATGGATTTTTCTCATGGGGGGCTGAAAAAATGATTTGGCTTCTTTGTGTTCAGCTTCTGCTTGGAATAAATAAGGTTATTTACAAAGAAACAAAACTCCATTTATCAGTTCTTGGCAAATAATCATTCTAAAACAAATTAAGTTTAGAAAATCTGGTTTATAAGTCTAGTATAGACTATGAGAATACAGTTTGAGTATTTTAGTATATGCTCGGTATGTAGAGTTTAAGAGTATATGGGTTGTTACTTGTGATTTGTTTCCCTTTGACTGGCAGCTGCTGGTTCCATCAGGTAATCATTGATATTTTATATTCCAGCTAGTAAGATTCCACTAAGCCATATCTGGGGATTTGCCTTGCAAGATGACTCCTGTAGGAGCCAGTTTTCATAGTATGCTATCAATGAAATAATAATCTCTCTCTCTCTCTCTGAGAAATATTTTTTGTATACTCAGGGCAGAAGAATAACGCATAGCAGTAACGTATCTCTTACTTAGAAAACCAGAGGAGGAATGTAGCAGTATTTAATCTGTTGCATTTATTTATTTGTTGTATTTGTTATGTTTCTCTTTGTTAATTTCTGTCGGGTTTTCCTTTTAATTTGTAGTTTAACTGCACTACAATGCCGTTACCAATACCTTTTTCACGAATGCTGATTTTACGGTTTTGCTCTCGCAGTCAGAGGTCGCATAAGGGGCAATTTTAAAGGAGACATATTTTAGATCCATGCGTACAGAAAATCTTTATTCTTTACCAGTCGTTCTGGGAAACCACTAGTATTTGTTTTGGATCAAATACAAGGTCTTGATGTTTCAGAAACACACACACACAAAA
>VXBH01007437.1:788543-880326 GCA_013400035.1 Rynchops niger
AGGAGGGGAAAAAAAGCCACGCTTGATGCTTAAAGCCCTGTAAGGAGTTTATAGGAGCAGCGGCATTGTTTAGTGCAGGGTCAGGGATCTTCTGAATTGCCATTTAATTTCAGCTACAGTTTTTTAATAAGCATAGCAAAAGTTGTACTGGTAGTAAAGTTTGTATGCAGACTGAATAAAGCTCTTATGCTGACACCTATTATGGATCTGTGATCAGATTGTCAAAATGCAAAAAACTGCTTCCATCTCCATATCTGAATTTTGTGTGTATCTTTTGTATGTGGCTGAAGTCTTCCCTGCACAGCGTTTCGTGAAGTGACACAGTGCAGTGTGCTGTGGAAATACGGAAAGATGGAGAAACACAGAAGAAAGCACCCAAAAACATGGGGCAATATACAAGGTCATTTTTTTCTCAGCAGAGTGGTTGTAATTACTATGTTTATTATTACTTTGAAATATTTGTATCTTCGATTTTAGAATTCTAAGAGTATGTGAGTAGAATTGTACATTAATGAAAACTGGAGCACACATGTGGCGCCCTGGTTTTCTACGCTATTTTTAAGGAAAATAATAAAATAATTGCTCTTGTCTTAAGCATTATAAGACACCTAGGACTGCACAGCCACCATAATGGCCACAGAGGGTGCAGTTTACTTAAAACTTCATGTGGGTGAATGTGCATTATAAGTGCAAGCGTATCTCTGACTTGAGGGAAACGTGTAGATTGAGAGTGTCTCTGATCAAAACTATAGTTTTAGCATTTGTGTATATATATATACACACAAAATTAACTGATTTTACAAATGAATGTCAATTTCTTAAGTCCCCATTGATGAAGGATCCTGTTTGCTTTTACTTCTGAAAAGAGAATGTATTTTTTTCCTCGCTCTGTATGTACTGTACGTAGGGCAACAAAAGTCCAGACATACTTCTGGGGCTGTGCGTGTGGAAAGTTAAACATTGAATTTAGCAGTTAAGCTTAATGTCCGTTAGCCCTTACCCTCGGAAGTTTCATTTTTTCTGTTATACTGGTATTTGTTACTCTTTATGCCTTAGCTCAGGATTCAAAAGTTCGCATGTATCTTCTTTTGTTCTAACTGCGAGATACTTCCCCCTCCTCTTCTACCCCACAAAGAGTCGGGGTGTGATTTTTTTTGGTTGTTTTGTTTTTTTTTTCCTGTGCAGAAGGGGTTGAGATTAAAAGACTAGTGCGTACATTCCCTTCGGGAGTTAGGAAGGCTGGTCACTCGCTTCGTGGTGGTTGATCACAAAGCTGCAGCTGAAGAGAGGATTAATTGCTCCTCTCCAGATTTCACTGGGACCTGGCAAGCTATCTCCTCCTCCTATTTAGAAACAGAGCGCGCTGTTTTTCTCTTCTTAAATAATAAAAGTCCATTGTAGGCACTTGAGGGGTTTTCTAGTTTTGTGAAAATCTGAACATTGTTTTTCTTTCTGTTGTAATTTCTGAGGCATACCGTGCTAGGAACAGCCTTGGCAACGAGAAAGAAAATGAGTGCTGGGAGTGTAGCTCTTTCTCCTCCTTCAGTGTGAACAAAGATTTTGGGTCTCCTGGAAGCGATCCAGCATGCATTCGTGGGCTCAGCTCTTCAGGCTGTTGGTACATAGCTCCAGTCGCTTGCTCAACGCTCCGCTAAATCGTGCACTAGAGCACTTTCTGGCAGGGCTGAGATTCTTTTCTAAAAGTACACAGAGCAGACAAAATATTACAGTTGTGGTTTAGCCAGTTTGCTCCTCTCAGGTCTCCTCACCCCCTGTCAGCAGTCAACCTTGTCCATTCCACGCACAAGTAAAGTTTAATGGCGTAATTGCCTTTTTTGTTTGTTTTTTTTTTTTATCATAATTAAAAAGGATTGCGTTTAATGTGCCAAGGTATGCGTGAATTGTAATGAAAAGATTGTCTCATTCCGTTTACTGTGAACTGGTTTGTTGTACAAAAGTGAAAACTTGAAAAAGTGATTTTACATTCCCTCTTTCTTTTTTTGCTAGTGTTTTATCATCTGCTTTTTATTTCTTCTTGATTGACAATTCTGTACAAATACTATGTCCTGACAAGGAGTCCAATCTTCAGTTTTTAGTTGAGGAAGGTAGCATCGTATTGTAGGAATTTGAGCAGAAAAAATGTTGACTCAGAGATGAAGAAAAGTAATTGGGTTTTCCACATGTATTAAATAGAGTCTGAGAAAACAGAAATGTTTAAAATATGTATTATTACTGTTGCTTTGATAAAGAGCATTCATGATCGGTTAGCTATGGCAGACAGTGACTATACACAGTGGGACTAGATGATCGTTGTAGGTCCCTTCCGACTGAACTATTCCACTCTGTTCTACAGCCTAGGCTGATACGTGTGTCCTGACCTTTGACAAACTGGCGACGTAAAATGTTTTATTCACGCAAATGCCTTCAGCCAAGAGGTTGAGGAGAAACGTGGTCTTATGGTTAATGCAGTAGACTTGAGTTTAGGACTACTGGATTCTAGCTGAATGTAGGAATGATTTGTTGATTACCTGCTATCATGCCTGCAGGTGTATTTGGGAATGAGTATAGGATCCTGGGATTTATGTGTATTCATAGATGCACATGTCTTTCTAATGAGGGCACTAATCTCAACAAGCCAGTGAAGCTGCAAAATTTTTAAGGAAATACCAGATCATTGATTTTTAAAAAACATAACATTAGTATTTGCTGAGAAAATAAAATATGTTATTAGGATCTTGGATATTTTAAATAATTTTGAAGTACCAGGTGGTTGCTTGGTGTATTATCAGGGGAAATAGGTCACAGGTAATAATGGTAATATATGATGGTAATGGTATGGTATATAACGGTAAAATAATGATGGAAAATAGTACTTATGTTCATCTGCTGTAAAGAGTGTGTAGTGTTCAATAGGTCGGAAGAGGTGGTTTTTTTTTTTTCATTGCTTTTCGGAGGCGTGGTAACCTAGCAGATGCACAAAAAGTCTGACGAGTAAACCATGCAGGGACACATGTTCAAATAACCTTAAAAAGTTGCCTTTTCCAATAGGGGTATCTGTGCTTCCCTTCACGGGAGAGAGGAGGCAACTTTACATCTGCGTAGAAAATATTAAGAATTTACAGGTTCTCAAAACATCCATTTCTAAAATGTGAGCGCACTCAGAAATTTTTCTATGGTACACGACAAATTTTAGTGCTGAATCTCTTTCACATACACACAGCTTATACAACAGAAACATACTTTGACAAACGGTGAGGTAGTCTTGAGTACACGCTACTTATACGAGAGGGTTATCCTATTTTGTAGGTTCAGAATATTCTTTTTACGGTGGATGAATAATATATGTTGGGGGTTTGCCTTTTTTTTTTTTTTTATTGAAAAGATTATAGAAGGCTGTGTGGGTGTGAAATGACTTGATTGAAGAACTGAACCTTTCTCGATAGTGTTCAAACGAAGACCAACATTTTTTCTGTAATTTAAACTTACGTCCTCATCGTCACTGGAAATTACTTTTCTGCAAATGTTCCTGTTTTAATTTTGGATAATTTCTAGTTCACCATTCAGTCAGGCAGCCCAGCTTTAGAAATAATGGCAGTTATGATGTCACCCTGCTCCTCTATTTGTTAGTTGTATTATGTACAATCTGTGCTCTGTATGAGACTGTCACACTTTATCTTGCCTGCAGCTGTTTTTCATCACTGATTAAATCATAAGTTTTATGTCAAATATAAATCCCCACAATTAGAAGGAGGGGAGGGGGGAAGCTTTGCACTATAAAGAATTATAAATGAATACTGAGACAAATAGGTTAGCAACTGAAAAGTTCCGTTTTATTTTCATACTTAAAAGCAGTAAAACCAGGAGGACCTTAGTTCCATCCTCTTCTGGAAGCATTTGCAAATCCGTATGTCCAAAACCATAAGGACTCTGTGATCCACCTTTGGAAATATACCAAGACGTAAGTCAGTGCCACCTACTATCGATGATGTTGGAGAAAGGTGGTAGGATGTAAAGATGCATCTACTGCTTGGTGGTTTAGCTTTGTGTAGGGGTTTTTTGCCTTTTTTTGTTTGTTTGTTTGTGTTCTGGCACTTCCATTGTTGTGTCATTTACGATTCCCACTACAAAACTCCCCGGTCTTAGAAGACGTTTCTGAAGATCTCATTATTTGGGTAATATCCATTATATACCCTATGGCCAAGGCCTAAGTCTACTATCTATACTCCCCTAACATAGAAAAGCTCCTCCTGAAGAATATGCATAGCACTTAAGTTAGGCTTATGCTCTGAGTTGATTCCTTGAGGAGTCTAATTCCATATTCTTAATCAGATATGCAGTGGAAGTAATACAAATAATATGTAAGATTAGTGTGTGCTGAGGCTTTGCAATGTGTTGCATTCGCTATTAAAAATAAATCTGTTGCCCATGACCCCTTCACGTAGCTTGCTGTTAAGTATGACGTTAGACAATGAAAGCTGTATGAAAGTTGTTGTAGGTAGCTCGGCGCTCTAAAAAAAAAAAGTTACAAGAAAAGAACTCAAACAATATTGAAAATACAGTGTATGTTGCAAAATTATTACTAGAAAAATACAGTTTGCACTTTTTTCTTAAGAACCATCCAGTCTGAGTCTGACAGAAGCGTGGGGAATAGATTAAAAAAAGGTAAAAAAAAGCTGGGGGGGGGAGAATAGGAAAAAAGAAAAGAAAGAGTCGCACAGTAGTCAGATATGATTATTCATCTGTGCACTTGCACTACACTTTGTTTCAACACAATTGAAAGTCACTCGGTGAGTGAAGCCGCTAAGAATGAAGTGGGTGTTTCCAAGTGCCAGTCAACAGAAAAATGATAAAAATCTTGCAGAACTGAACACTACTGTGCAGAACAAGAAAGTGAAATGAAATGGCAGTGCACTTTGTATCCAACTCAGCTAAGTCTCTTAAAGTGTTTCAAATGCTTGCATATTTTTAAGAAGTTAAATGGGAATAAAATGTTGAAGCCCGGAATAGATCAGTGTTTTATTCCATCAAACCACGTAACCACAAGAAAATTGGGAATTATCTTTTCTACAGACATCACTGCAAGCATCTTACTGTGTATCTGATGTCATAGCAGTATCACTAGCTCCTCTATCAAAGGAATTTTTCTAAACTTACCTACTTCTAAAGTTCTGATTTGAACTAGTAAACCCTAAATGTCAGGTAAAAAGCGTAAGTATAAGGCATATTATTATTGTTGGGAAAATAATTTGGTGATCATTAGAGAAGTGAACGTTATGGTACCTGCTTCTTTAAGTTATGTTAAGTGGCCATAATAAATTAATCTCTTTTAATATTGGAAAAGAGAAGGGATGGTTTCTGACTTTCTGCAGAATTAGTGATGCGTAGTTTCATGACTGATGATGTTTCTTTTGCCCATTCTGCTCAAGCTCTCCTCTGAAGGACTGCTTCTGTGCTGGCACGTACCAGAAATGGACAACACAAACTGGTTATCGTCCTCTTGAGCCATAAAAAAAGGTCCAGCGTTGGGCAAGGAGAATAATGTAATTTTATATTACGATGAGTCGATGATTCTACATGATAAGGTCAGTAAGCTTTGTTTACTCTTTGTGTTATTTCTCTTCCTTCAGGGTTAGCCATAGTAGCACTGCTATCTGTTCTATGAGCAGCGATACCTGGAAATCAGTAAAAATTCCTCAGCTGGCACCAGCTTCTCTTGATACGTAGATTTCAGATTCCTTTATGCCTTTAAAAGCTCTTATAGCCACCTGGAAGATGTGAGAAACGAGAAGTTAAAGCGTAGCAAGTTCTACCAAGCTACACCTCTCACTGACCTGTGATTAGCTCCCAGCTTTGCAGCTCCAGCGTACAATTACACAGCTGAAATGTGGAGGTGGAGAGAGGGTTATCTGGATAAAATGTTAAAGACTCAAAATCTCACTTCAAATAGATTAACAGTTTTGCTTAGGCTGAGTGAGAATACGCACTTGTATTCGGGGTGCTCCACATGTTCAAGTACGTGCATAAACATCAATACGATTGTGTGAAAGAACATAGAGGATTCTGATGTTAAGTAGCAACATAAGATTAAAAACTAAGAAATTAATCTTAACCTGGTTGACAAAACTGAGTTGTAAGCTCGTAGCATACTATTAAGGATATGCTGCTTTCATAAGAGTGACTTCAAAGGCAAAGTTTCTTTACAGGTTTTGCAGCAAATCTTGATCCAGGTAGGGCCGATGGATATCACAGTGGTATATTAATTAAGGAAAATCTCTAGCTGACCTACACAAACCAGACAATATTGAATAACAGAAGATACTAGCTTTAGTATCTTTTTGTCTCTTGTCAGCGTTATTGTCAGAATTACTGATACCAATTTTTCATGCTCTAAAACCACTTTCTGTCTTTGATTTTGAATGAGTGAGAAAGTATTGCAATAACAACATGTGGGTGAACAGGTAGTTAAAACTATACTTAGGGATGTAGGCATGGAATTTTAATAAATTTGAGTACCCATCATATTTAAAACAGTTGTATTAAGTAGCTTAACAGTGGGAAATTTTGTTCAATAGAGACAAGAAATATAAATTTAAAAGATTTTAAAAGTTTTTAACTCCTGGATGTACTGGAGAATTTTCGAACTCGTATTTCTTCATTTTTCAGTCAGCTTTGCGTGGCTTTTGTGAGTTCTGAAATTGGAAAATGCTGGAATTAGAGCATTATTTCTGAAAACGAGCAGGACAAAAATCTTTGTGTTCTGTGTGTGATTTTGATGTGAAAGTTCTCCATGGTGGCTTTCTTGTATAACATTATTCTTTGTGTATTTTTACAGGCAGAAAGCTATATACTGTTTTGGGCTTTATACTGTTTTCCCCGTGTTTCCCTCTGTGTCTTTAATGCACGCTTGCAACACAGACAGGTAATGGTTCTCTTCCTCCTCTCCAGATCTCTAAGCTGGAGTTCCCGTCTCCTGTTCCCGTGTTGCTGTTACTAGCCTTTCCTCTTACCTTCTTCGTTTGCCATCCAGACACCTATACTCCCTACAACTCTGTCTTCTGAACTGAACCTCTTCTAGGTCAAACACAGCCACTCAAAAGTGAGTACGTTTAACTTCTGCTCAGCAGCGTGCTCAGCCCATAATCACAGCCTGGACTCCACACCGTGTGCTCATGAACTACAATTGGCTTTATGCTATTAAGGAAGAGATTTTGACAGGCATATGAGTTGTGAAGACGTATGGGAAAAGAAAGAGAAAGGCTGAAAAATTGAGCTGTACATGAGAGAATGCTGTAGGAAGCACTCAGACCTAAAAAGGGAGGAAAACTCCAGGCGACCCTGCGGGGATGGTGAAAATCGCGGTGCTGTGGAGGTGTGCTTTTGGGCATTGCTGGTTTCTAGA
The DNA here is from genome assembly GCA_013400035.1 of Rynchops niger. NCBI lineage: Eukaryota > Metazoa > Chordata > Aves > Charadriiformes > Laridae > Rynchops > Rynchops niger. The sequence continues at coordinate 795,943 of VXBH01007437.1, forward strand.
GTGAGAACTATTCATGTGAAGAGTTGTCAGTGATGCTAATCATACATGAACAGGTAGTCCCAAAGCGCCGATGTTATTCTGACAGTATGCAACAATCAACAGTTAAACGTGAGTGACTTTAAGTAAAGATGTCTGTCACCTTAATTGCATGGCCGCAGCCATTTTTAATTAGCTTTTGTACAGGGGGGGGAAAAAAAAAGAAAATCAAGGCATGTGAAAGGCAAAATATTACAATTTTTATATTTACTGTATTTCTGTTCCCCTTTCTCTATAGAGAACCTCGAAGAATCTCTTTTTTTTTCCTTTTTTTTTTTTTTTTAATTTAAAAAAGGAAGATAAACTGTTTGCCAGTTTTTTAAGAGACACTTGAGGATAGAAAACAGGTATTTGGGGAAAGGTGACATTTTTAAGTAGAGATAAATCTCACATTGTTCCTGCTGTTGGAGTCTGATCCTCTTTGGATGCGAGCATTTGTAAAAGCAGTTCTGCTGGTAGCTTGGAGCGAGGAACCTCGTTGCTCTAAAAGGATGGCTGCTGCACACAGTCTTACTCTCCCTTCTTCTAGGATTTGGCGTGGCATGCCAACGTATAGCTGTTGAAGGCATTCAGCTTATCAATGCAGAGAGAGTTTGGGGATGTGGAGCCAGCCTTTTTCTTATTTTGAGATTAAAAAGGAAGGGGAAAAAAAAAAAAAAAAAAAAAAAAAAAAAAAAAAGAATGTGCAAAAGAGGGACGTGAGAGGAGAAACCCATGGTTCATAGATACTGTTCAAGAGTTGGCTCAAGTTGGCAGGTAGACCCTCTGTACAGTTCAGACTTGTCAGGACATTTCAGAGAAACAAATGGTGAAAAATTATCACTCTGGGCATCAGGCCCAGAGATGAGATGGTGAGGCGGGCGGTCATGATGCTACAGAGCTTTCAGGTTGTGCGATCTTCTGTGTGGATAGATTATAACAAGAGGCAATGGCTGGAACAGCCCAGATTCTTGCTACCTTCTGCAATAAATTACCACAGTTTGTATACGTGACACTTTCATTTTGGGCATTAATTTCAAGTCCCACGTGCTTTTCACTGTCATTCTGGATTTTTGATCCCAATGTAATCTTTCAGTTGTTAACTGTTGTAGACCTTTAAAAAAATAAACATCTCAAGTATAAAGTGTCCTAGAATAGGTGTCTCAGAGTGTGTTTGGTGTCCTGGAATAGCTTAAAACGTAGGCCACTGCGAACTATACTTCAAAACTTGAAGTATAGCTTCGTAAAAGTTACAGTCTTTATATTACACTAACATTTTTTTAACCACCAACCAAAAATACACCTCCTGAGGCACAACTCAGGTGGTAAGCAATATTCTGTTAATAGTTGGTTCTTTGTCTCAATATGACTTCATAGTTTGCATGGTCTTCCATGGGTTCAGTTTAAGAAAGGTTTTGCTTTAGAATTACATTACAAAAAGTTGGGTCCTTTTCAGCTTGATTAATTAATTCCGTTTAATACAAATAAATATTGAAAATGTACAAAGAAATTTGTAGGCACTAAATATTCATCAAGACATGTCTGAGATTTGACAGCATTTATGCTATTCATGTTGAATATATGGACACCTAATTAGAAGAAAGGAGCGAACGTTCCCAGACACCCAGAAATCATGACACTAACAGTAGCAGTAGAATTTAGGATCCCTTTCTCTGTCTATCTGCACAGCGCAGTCTGTTTTATTTTGAGAAATATAATTAAGTGAACAGGAAAATAGTCCTTTCCACCTCCAACTGCCTATAGAACATTTTAATCCACGTATATGTTCAGGATGTTTACTGGTAGAGTGCTGATTTCTGCAGATTTTTAGTTCCTTTTCACATTCTATATGTTTTTTACTGTTATCTGTTTCTCTCTCTCTTTTTTCAGGGTTCTCCACTCTTTAATCGCCTAGGAAACCAAACATTGATATCTTCCCTCCCTTACAACATATTCCTCTCCTATCTTTGCTCAAGAGATAAAAAGGTGTTACATAGCTTCCTTTTTCCTCCCTCAGAGCAGGGCACGTCCCTTCTGCTGTGCAGGTTTCCAGGTCCCCTTCTAAATCTAAACGCAAACTAAAAACAGGATAGCAACTTTTTCTCCTTCCTTTCTTCCCTCTCAGTACCCAGAATGACCTCATAACTGATCGTCTAGCAGAATTAAAGCCTTCATTAGCAGTAGTAAAGGGAATGACGGAACACTAGTATCTGTTGCATTTTGTAAACCGGCCTTTTAGGATTTTTATGAACTCTCGTTGTATGCAGAGTTCAGCTCTCATTTTGTTATCAGGGATGCAGCTCCTGGCAACAGACAGGAGACACCACCAGTCCATACTGAGCTCTTTCGTTCTGCCTATTTATGCGGGAAGTGTATGGCTCCTCTCCTTATGTGAAACGATGTACGCTATTGTGAGAGTGCTCATCGATCAAGCTAGACTTGCTGCTGCCTAGACTGTTCTATTTTACCTTAGAGACAAGTTTATCTTAGTACACAAACGTAGTCCCATGAAAACCCCCTTAGCACCTGGCTATCGAGCGCGTGTTTCCACAGCAATGAGAACAGTTTTTTGCCTTTTTTCATCATTTTTAAATTCCTTCTCCTTCGTGTTCCTTATGCTGCCTGGACACACTGCAAGTGATAAGATTCAACGTTTTCTTAGCAGTTGCAGGAAGTCTTCAGGAGAAACTGGTTGGAGAGGCATTGCTTTCAGTTAACATCCTCCCTTTTGCAAGAGCGTATGAAAATTTCAGCTAAAAGAATAACAGGCGAAGAATGTATTATTGGTACCTCGCCCTGTAAAAATGGGGAGGAACTCTTATAATGAGCGCAAATTGTGTCTGGTTTGAAAAAACAAAACCAAAAAAAACCCCAAACCCGACAACATTTTTTGCTAGAATAGAGGAGTCTAAAATAAATTCAGATTTTATTTCTACCATAGAATTTTCCTATAAATATTATTCTTTCAAGCATTAGAACCAATACAGATGGGGAAAATAATATTCAAGCACAAGTCACCTGAAACCATGAGATATTGCTATACAAGGATCTCATCTTGGGCTCTCCAGGATTGTTCAATGCTAGTGATAGGTAAACAATAAAGATACTAAAAGAGTGTGTCAAACTCTGACCGATATTCAGTCCTGCTATGTAGCCTCTTCACAATAGTAGTTTTGAGTCAAGATTCTGGGCATGGTGTGAAATACCCCTCCATCAAAAATGTGTAAGAATTGCAGTGGGAGAGGCTTGGAGCTGCGTTCAGTTATGAACTCTCCAAGAGCCCATCTAAACACTACTTCCCGTTCTTTGTTATATATGCTAATGTCACGATGCGGAGTCTGTTTAATTTTTGTGGCTGGTGGCTCATGGCAGCTTTTTTTGCAAATAAGCCCTGCGTAGTTCAGAGCCCTCCAGAATTGTTTTGCCGTCGATCCAGCCTACAAGAAATGGAAGTAAGAAAATGCTGGGTAAGCGGATGAGAGCAGCCTGTGGAATGGGGTGGAGGGGAGAGGATATGATTATCCTGTGTTAGGTTTTCCCGCCGCCCCGAATGAGAACGTGCCCTCGGTGCTCCACAAGCAGAGCTACTACCGTTTCGAAGCGGCACTTGCATACACGGCTGCCGTGGAAAAGCATTCTCATGGCCAGCAGGGATTATCGGGTGTGATGCACTGTGTGACTGTCACTGAGAAGCTTCCGTGAGCACTCCTAGGCAGCTGGGAGGGAGGGTGTCCCAGAGAGCAAAGATTTGCCTGGGAGTGCAAAATGGAAAGGAAAAATGAAGGGTTTGCTCCCAGAATAGCTGGTGTGCACGTGTGTACACAAAAGATCTAGCCTGCAGCATATATTGCCAACGGGGAAAAATAACTGGCCCCGTGAAAGACACCATCTCTTTCTTATAATACTTCGGACCAAATTCTATATGGATTTGAAATCCTAATTATGATTTTTTTTTTCTAATTTATGGAGGCACACTGAACAAACTCACATCTCCAGCTCATTTAACCTTCTACAGCCTTTTGTAAACGAATTTATCAAAGATGACACGGTGTCTAAATGCTTTTTACTATCCCTAAAATTTATGGCAGTAGCAAATATGTTTGAAAAGGTGAGACTGGGAAATCAAGTTCTCCAAAGTTAGGGAATGGCAGAATTTAAATTCAGTGCAACCTGAGTTTTAACGCTTTAAACTGCATGCAGAAACTGTTCAACATCTGAGACTTCCAGATTCAGTCCTGCAGTCCTGGTGGCGCTGATTCCTAGCAGCCTACGTTCTTCTCTGGGGGCGTCTGAGGGTGGTGATGGAGGCTTTCGAGTGACCCTCAGCAATAATATTTAATGTACTTTACATACACTTTTCTTTCACGATATTATTTGCAGACTTTTTTTTAAAAGAACACCTGCTCTATTTAGTGAGTAGGTATTTATTAAATTCTTTTTGTCTCACACAGTCGTGACTGGGAGACCAAAATAGCAGGTCATTGTTCATTTAAAATTATAACATGCAATCTAACATATCTGCAGAAGAGGATCATCAGAGATCATGATCGTGATCATCATCTCTTATCAGAGAACTGACAACAACAGTGCTTCTGTTTCCTGAATTTTCAGTGTTTGATTTCCAAACTTAATGGTCTTTAAATATAGATACTTTTTTTAGAAATCTAATATCCCGGTGGAGATATTAGATGAAAGATGTCACTGCTGCGTGTGTGTTACCTCGTATTGTGAAATAAGGCATGGATTCTATTTCTGGCCTTGACATGATGTCTGTGTAAACATTTGGTCAGATCAATAAGGCTGTCTCTGGTTTTTGGTCTGAAACAGGAACGCTGCTATCTGGTCACCCTTTTTAAGTGCTCCAGATTTTTAAAAATATCCCTAGATGAAAATACAAGCTCGTAATATTTGAATTGAGGCACGATCTGTTCAATGAGAATGAATTGAGGAATCCACTAGGATAACATCAGCTTTTTTGAAGATTCCCTGGGAGTCTTATTTTGGTTAATTCCCTCTTTCTCTTCCAAACGTTGTGTTCTGGGAGGGCAGTGTGTAGATGTATGGTTTCCTTTCAGAGAGGAGAAAAATGGCCAAATGAGATTAACTGAACGGCTTTCCTTCATCCACTTGCAGTCTTTGCATGAGGGTTGATTGATGTTGTGCCATTTTCACATCTTGTTACAGTCCTTGTCATTTGAACGAATTGTCAGCATTTTAATGTCTTGAATACTCTGTAAATTATCGCATAGGTACTCCCACCTTGTTTATACACTGAATGTTGATGGACCTCTGATTTTATTTATCTTTAGTTTGTAACTTTACTATCTACTGAAGAAGTGACAAGTATGACTCAAAATGTTTAAAACAAGACAAAGACTTAATCTGTTGTGTTTCGTAGATGGCATTTTTAACGACACTGGGAAGATTTCTATGAATGCGTTTATCTGCTAGTTTTGGTTTGTTTTTAGCTAGCCCAGTTTAAATGAGTGCCTTCTCGCTAAGGTGAGACTATCCTCGGACTGGGTGTTATCCTGCTTCTCTGTCCCTGGGATAAAGGAGATCAAAAGGAGAAGTGAGAGTATGGAAGTAGAGCCATCGTGCCCCCTAACTGATGGGAGAAGGGTTACTGGGGCAAAAGGGGAGGTAATGGGAGCTGCCCATGTCAGTGATGTATACTGGAGCTAGATTGTGTGGTCTGTGTAGAGGAGGGGGAGGAGGAACACAGGAAAAATCAGGGAAAAAGAGAAGGGAGAGAATATGAGTGGAAGGAAGAGAAAATTTTCCCTTCCTTTCAACTTTGAGACAAATCCTGCTTCAATCCTTTTTTCTTCTTATCAGCCAATTTGACTCTTCTGCTTCCATTCCATTTCCCCCCTCTACTTCCCCTCTGGAAGGAGTGTGGAGGAAAAGAAAAAAAAAAAAGCCCCCAAACAAAAATACCCAAACCAGAGGGGAAAAAGCAATAGAGTTTAATTTTCTTCATTGTCTCCAGGGCTGTGTAGATTGCTGCCCCTTTCACGGGTTGTGGGGTGCTTAGTAATGCTCTGGAATTGCCAGGTCTGATCTTGTCAGTAGTTGGGATGAGGTGAAACTGGGAAAGGGGGGCAAACGTGTATGACGGGTTTGAATCCTCTCTGTAACTCAGCGTGTTTCTCGTCTGTGCAAATACATTTTGTGTAAACCAGAATACATCATGGGAGGAAGTTGGCAGAGAGAACTCGACACGCACAGAAATGTATTTGATCACTAAAAGCAGTTCAATGTTAGGAAGTGCTCGTGTATACCAAGAATGAAACATTGCTGAATGTGCAGCCTGGCTTTTTATTATCAGATCATTAATGATTATTTTTTATTTATACATAAGCATTCTCATTCTCTTTTCAGTACATCTTGTGCAGGTTTTTAGGAGGGTGTTTTACAGTGCGGAGTGAGTTGAAAATGCTATTGAATCGGAATAGTGGCGTATTAGGTTTAGCTGAAGCAGGCGGCTACAAAAGGCATTAGGCGATGGAGACTCGAGCCTGAAATATTAAATGAAGTGCGCCTCTAATCTTCAAAAAAAGCTATGTTTTTAAGGTGCAGATAAACTTTGAAACGTAGGACAGTAGAAAATACATCATTTAGTTTAATAATCTATAATTAGTAAGAAAACTATGTTCACCTAATAGTTTTGGCTTTTTTAGAAAATGAGTCAACAAAGTGACTAAGAGATAATTATTTTTCATTATGTTCCTATTTCTGTTGTTTTCACTCTCTGGATCTGTGTAGGCTCGCACTGTGGCTCTGCCCTCCTTTAGCAGCCCGGTGGTTGATTTTTTTTTCTTCCACCTCTTTGATTGCACCCCCATAAAAATGAAAGAAGCTTCATCAGATTTTTAGTTTTGGTCTGGGGACTTTTCCTAGCTCTTGAGCCTGAATGAATATTTAAGCCACTCATGATGCAACAATTGTTATTCTGAGGGAAAAATAAAAAGCAATATTCTACTGAACATCACAGTAGCCTGATGAAAAGGTAATGGCACCTCTGCAGAATAGAATAAAATCTAATTCTAATTGTTTTGGTCAATTTGACTTGCCAGCAAGGCATGCTTTAATCTCCGCATAAATTAGAAGCCTTTTCTCTGTTCAAATTCCTGTGGGGTTGCTGTCTTTGGCTTCTGTCTACTTAATTCAGCTCAGCTACTGAATGCTTTTGTATAATGTCATGATATTTCCATTAAAGAATTCAAAGTCGGTGAGAAGAAAGGTGTCAAACTGCTATTATTCAATCGAGATGAGTTTCAGCGATAAGCCTGTGGTTTGGCAGATTCCTCAAGCGCTGTAAAGGATGTTAGTGAATGAACTGAGGTGCCAGGATCCAAGGGCAAAGCTGCTTGCCCAGCGTACCTGCAGTCGGGGTAAACAGTCATTCGGATTACAGCAAATGAAGCTTCTGGTGCGGGTGGCTGATGAAAAAGAAGGGTGTGACAGCGACTGCACTGGCTTTCGGGAAAGAGTTGGGCACAGAAGGGAAAGGAGGAGGATTAACACTGAATATTTCTTTCGAAAGTAAGTTAGGTCATGAGTACCGATACGTGAAGTTCTCATAGAATCATAGAATGGTTAGAGCTGCAAGGCACCGGGAAGACCATCTAGTTCCAACCCCCTGCCCTGGGCAGAGACACCTCCCACTAGACCAGGCTGCTCCAAGCCCCATCCAGCCTGGCCTTGAACACCTCCAGGGATGGGGCAGCCACAGCTTCTCTGGGCAACCTGGGCCAGGGGCTCACCACCCTCACAGGAAAGAACTTCTTCCTGATATCTAATCTAAGTTATGGTCTTAATCTGCTCTTGGTTAAGCATATCCTGCTTTTCCCTTTTTTATCCCTACTCCTAAATATAGTGTAGAAAAACATTCCCTACAGTAATGCTGCTAAATATTGAGTCTGCCCCCAACTTGACTGAGAGTCTAATTCTCTCAGTGGAGCACTGCCATTTTGTTTTTCTCTTTATGAAATGAAAGATACGTTGGCATGAGGAAGGTCACTATATTGCCTAGACAGAGTTGATGATTGCCATCATCTCTGAAAAATGGAACGTCATTAAAATAAAAAAGATGAAATCACTCAAATACTTGCAGAGTTTTGTAGTTGCAACAGGTGGTGTCAAGTACAGACCAAAAGAAATAACGTACAACAATCTGAGGTGCAGATTATTAACTGGTTTGTTCAGTCCAATGGGTGCAAAGATTTCTAGTACGTTAGTAAAAACAAAAATTAAAAACTTTTTTAAAAGTATTTTGAACCACCTTTTGTAAAAAGCCCTAGTGAAAAGGTGTGTAGAAACCCTAGAGTTCACACAAATCCTGCTATTTATGAATCCTTTTGGATGACCTTGAGATGCTATCATCCTGACTCCAATCAGCTATATTCTTGTGAGAGTGGAGGGGGAAGAGCTGGAGGGGACGCAGTGGAAAATGCATAAGTAAGAAGAGAAAGAATAAGAAAAATGTTCTTTTTTGGAGAGCTTGAGTTATAAGATTAGATTATAGCTAGCAGAATCAAGGGCACATAGGCATGGCACATGATGATTATGATTTATGGGAGCATTAAAAAGGAAGAAAATCAATATATATTCTAAAAGTTCTGTTTTGCTCAGATTAATCTAAACCCCCTCCTTGGGTTTGTGATGACAGAGGAAGGCTGTGTTGATAAGAAATTTTCCTTTTTTCCCCAACAAAAGTTTCAATAGCTGTTGATACACAAATCCGACTTTAGAAAATGAACCTTTTCTGGCCTTTCATTTTAAAAAATAAAAGCCAGTAGGTACAATTTGCAATAAATGCAAGGTCAAATGTAACATTAGATAGGCATCTGCTACTAATAAACAAAGTGATAATGTAGTACGTGGAGATTCTATTACCAGTATACCAAACCAAAAGGTTAATCTCTCCATTAAAAAAATATTCTTCCCTTCAGCTCTATCTGCCAGTTATTTCCTTTGTTCTGATGCCTGTAGCAAAGCCATATCTTCAGCTGAAGATCTACGCTGTTTTTACTTTTATTATTTAGTGCATCATAGATCTACTCAGGTGTTTGTAGACAGTCAAAAACGTATCATACTTTTTTGTCTAATGCAGGCTGTATGTTGATTTAATATGGTTTTCTTATGTGGTTGTCTGAAAACATTTCTTACGAAACTGCGCTTTTTTTTTAAATGTACATACGCAAGTATTTTTTCTAGTAATAGTAAATCTAATATTTCTAGGTATTTTAGAAAAGAAAAAAAAGCAGTAATAAGATAAATGCAGGCGCATAGCCAAACGTCTGCCTCCATCCCCCCCATCCTATAAATGTCATACAGTCAGCAACAGTCAATATTCAGGACTAGGACAGGTAAAGACACAATTAAGACTCTTCTGTTGCATAAATTCTTGCTTTTTCACTAGAAATGGTAAATGCATTGTATACTTAACTGACCGTGTAGTCCTTGCTGGTACTTTGCTATTTTAAAATGCTGCCTTTGAGGTGTTTTGGTTTTTTGGTTTTGTTTTTTTTTAAACAATAAAATTCTAAAACAAACCAAACAGAAAAACCCTCTTAAGCATCAGTATCTAAAAAAATAGATAAATGGCTATTTCACTGAAATAGTTTTGTTCCTGGAGGACTAACTTCTAGACAATTAGAGTTTACAGAAGACATCTATCAGAGTATCTGCTGTAAAGAGAAACAAATGATGGGAAAATTTAGACACCCCTCACCCCCACCCCCCAAAAAAAACCCCTTATGTTATAGGATGTTCTACCTATATGGAAAAACCTTTTTTCCATACGTCTCTATTTAGTTACGACGTTTAACGTTTGTACATTGTCTCTTAAATGTCTCCGAAATAAAGTCCAACTCCTCATAATGGCTGTAGGTATAATTTCGACTATGGAGCTGTAATTACTGCACTGCAGAATATTAACAAAAGTATGCACTATGAAATATCCTTATGAACTTATCTTTGCCACCAAAAAAAAAAAAAAATTCTGTATGTTTGTATTCATTAATAGCATTTAAAATGCAAACATTTAAAGACACCTGTAAATGGCACTAAAATAGTGATGAAGGTAAATAATGAATGAAGTTCTATGAGCTAAGATACTGGATACCTGTCATTGAAATGAAATGCTTTGTAAGTATCAATCAGCGAAGCTTCACAATACTTCAGCAGAATAGAGGAATGGTAATCCCTTCATTTCGGCTACTTCATTAGTATGAGGTATTTCTGATGGAGCCAGTGACAATGTACAGAACAGAAATAAGAGGTCTGTGTTGCAAGTCCAATCTTAGAACAACACAATGTTTAGAGATAGTGAGAGTTTAATTTTGTTTATAAAAGCTATTTAGATCCTGACTCTTAAAATGAAATCTCACTTCTCTTTTAATACAATTATTTCTTAAGAGCTCATTTATATCTTTAAAATTAAACTAAACTTCATGGGTAGGGTAGGTTAAGATTGAAAAGTGTACGTTAAACAATAATATTGGTTAAGGGGAGAAGAAAGGGCAGTTTAGGGCATAATGCCTCTCCAGACGAGCACTGTAGCTGTTAAAAGATGCCTGGAAGCAGAAGTGTAGAAGACTCTAATATTTTACAATAAATGTGTAGCTGAATTCACGACGTGCTAGAATCCATGAAAATCAGGCAAAGGGTAGAGGCTGAACAGAAGCGTGTGCCTTTCTTTAAGCTCCTTCACAAGAGAAATACTACAGCTACTCTGTAAGTGAGCATGGCAGGTAAGTCGCGACCCCCGTGAAAAAAGCATTTGGAGCCTTGTACAATTCACGAAGAGCTGGATGGATGCGTGCTTTCTTGGTTTGATCACTGAATGGCAGGCAAATCCAATAAACATTGGATTTATTGGATCCAGCATTTGGATCCAATTGTATGGATTGGATTGTATTATTACGAGTTTCCACCAGATATATTCCCGCTCAAAAAACGTTAGTGTGTTTTTCCTCAAAACACAGAGAAATATTTTTGCCGTAATAAGTAGTAAACTATGAAGAGAGGTAAATATTTTGAACATAATTGAAGCAGGCTCTTTTCCACAGTTAAGACTCTCTTCAATGTTCAGTCCTGATGATGGTGGCACTTCTGTCATGCACAGAAGCAGAATCCTAAAACCAGATCAGATGTAAGTAAGGGACAGTTCTTTATTCGGAGTGATTCTTCGGAGAGTCCTTGTTTCCCTCAGCAAATAATTGAATTTTTGTCTTAAATATAATTTCCTGTTCTAAACCACACAATTTATTTGTCATAAGTATCTGCTTATTTTCAAATAATACTCAACAATTCTAACATGCTTTCATATCTTTTCGGGTTTTTTGAAATCGACGTAAGTAATTCTTTTATATGAACAATAGAGAATAATTTGGGGTCAAAGCTCAGTCTTAATAAATGTAATAGCAAAATCTTACAAACTGTCCAAGAATGATTATTCAACAACTGTGTTGGGGACATTTGGGGCAGACTGACCGCAATTAATTGCACAAACTTTAAGAAACGGAGAGACTAGGATTAGAAGGAAGAACATTAAATAATTTTGCAATGTGAAGCACGGACACTCATCGACTTTCCTGGTATTCATATTTTTTTTGCAGTATTGCTCGTTCTGTTTAGCTTTTAGTCAAGTTGAAAATCTTCATTAAAGATTACGGTTTCCTGAGGAATGACCCTTTTTATTTTCCGAGCAGCAGAAGCAAGATAGTTTTGTTTGCTTGAAATTAATAACTGATGTCAGGTATTTGAAAGCTAATATATAACAATGAATAATAACTTCTTCCATATTACCTGCTATTCGTTCTTCTTTTTGGTAGAAGTTACATATCTGACCAACTAATTCATCATTAATTCTTTCACGTAAGTTATTGCTTAACGTTTATTGTGTTTACCAATTTTAATGCATATAAAGTTTAATATTTAGACTAAGTTTAAATGAAACTCTTAGACTGTGGAAGAAATATAAATTATTTTCAGTCACTGTGAGTGTCTTTGCATCTCCTCAAATGTATCGTTCTTAAAGGACATAATCACTGTGAGAGAGGAAAGGAGCTATTTTCAACTGTAGCATTGAGAAAAACCCATCCTGTGGGGACATGCTTCAACGTTTCCATGTATTTGAGACTGACAAACTGAAAAATCTCTTGCCACTTTTGAATACTTTTGTCAGATAAGGGAGAATAATTGAAATGGTCTGTTACACAACCTACAAGATCAAGTAGTGACATATTCAGCGTCTATTTTGTTATCTCACAGCGTAGGATGAGCTCAGTGATAAATATTGAAGGAAACATCCATCCTGATTTTCTCTTAATTTATTGGCAGAGTAGTGTTTCTCCCTCTGGATTTTACCATCGTCAGCTTGGAAATACATGGCTATTCTCAAGTTTTATGTCATCCAATTCATATTTTACATAATTCAGATCACCAGCTACACATTTAGTAATGCGAATTTTATATTTTCAATTCTCCTAGATCAGTTTCACTGATATATTGAAAATAATCCACAAAACAATTCTTTATTCCACTTTGAACTCTGAAATGACACAAAACTATTCCAAATAGTTGGATGTTTCCGCTTCTTAAGGAATATGTGACCAGGTAAAATCATGACCAAGACCGGTCCTGCAATAATATTGTAATACAGTGATTTCCTGAAAATACAGCAGTGTCAAGTTCTCCAAGCACAGTTGAAGACACAGGGGAAGGAACTGAGAACTTAAAGAACGTGTTACTGAAATACTAATTACTGGCTGAAAAGCTTTGGAACCAGAGTGCTAAGCAGACTTAATATTTACAATTTTTATGTCTTCCAGGCCTCTCATTTCTAGGAGTTTACTTGGAATATGAGTGAAAATAAGTTTACTACAAAATGCAATGCTGTTGAGCTTGATTTGGTGGGTTGTTTTGGTTTGTTTTGTTGGGTTTTTTTGGGTTTTTTTTTGTTTTTTTTTTCTTTTGTTTTGGTTTTTTTTCCATCTTGTACCTAGTATTGCTAAAGACAGCAAATAATACAGTGCAGAATTCAGAACTGCTTCAATGCCCTTGTCACGTTTATCACTGTACGCTGATGGGTACCTTTTAAGATAAACAACGGAAAACGTGAATAAAAATTTGTTTTGGAAACAAACTACGGACTCTGGTGAAATGAAGACTTTAGTAGCTTTGTAGATCATGAAAAGTCACGACTCGGCTAATGTTTACATTAGTCCTGTGTTTTGTTTGCCCTTTGTGGATGAGACTGCGTTTTATTTGTTCTCGCTTTTCAATTCTCTCTACTGTACCTTGAGGTAGCCTGAAAGAAAACACTTTAGTCTTGTGTAATTAATTTTTCAGTACCAGTTTGCATAAACTGTGTGCTAAATAATTCATTTTCTGCAATAATAAGAGCAGACAATGACATAATAGAAACCTTGTTGCATAAGTTATGTTTCTTGAGTATCAGAGAAGTTGACCTACATTTTGAGTGCCTGTAGCGCTTGTGGGAGATGCTGGATTGATATGCCTGGGTACCACTACAGCTTTTTGCCAAAGAACGACAACGGTTAATCACAAGAAGACAGCATCAGGAGAAGCAGAGGGGACCTTCCAGTTTCACTGCAAGCTTCTTCAATTATGTTTTAGGGTAAGAGAGTCTGTGTGCAAGATCAGTCTTTTGTCTGATCTCTTTGTATCAGTTATGAGAATGCTTTTGATTATTGGGGCATCAGCTTAATTCAAATAGGATAGATACAACATACTTATTTCAAAGGCATTTGGGGTAGAGGAAGAAAGAAACGTTGCCTCATTCTGTCTTTCGCTGAACACAGACTCTCCTGTGATGAGTTTTGGCTCCCACAAAGTCGGACCGAAAACTGGACTAGTGACAAAAATTCCTTCGTTCTGTGTTTTGTTAGCAATCGCTTCTTTTAATTATGTATTTGTAAGTGCTGAGCTTTTAAAACTTAAGTATTAGAGGGAAGGAATAAAGATTGCAGCTTGATATAAAAAAAAAAAAAAAAAAAAAAAAAAAAAAAAAAAAATTGCAAAACAACACCACAAACTTTCCGAATACTTTAAACTAATATATTAGTTCCAGCCAAAGTCATTGTCCTCCCCTCACAAGGAAAAAAAACAAAAAAAACCAAAAAAAACACAAACAAACAAAAAACCCAACAAATCCCCCATAATCGGTGAAAAGTGGCAAGAATGTTGGGAGTATTTTATGAAAAGAGTTGGTTTTTTCCTACCACTTGAATGTACATTGCTAATTTAGCTTCTGGATTGCAGGTAAGTGCAGAACAAAGGAGATAAAGAATGGAATAAAATCCAGAGAAAATGAATCGCAGTCTGTTTCTTCGCTGAAACTAAGGTAGGACGCCAACAACGACGACTTCATTTGCTGTACGTCACTGGTGGCGTATCAGTGTTGCTGACGTGGTGGGGATCTAGATGTAACGACCGTGCTGAAGTTGGCTCTGACTTTTTTGTTCCTGCTTTGTATTTACGTAAAGTCAGCGTAACTTTCCAGATGCAAAGAGAGCAAGAGAGAAGCGGAGGCCGGAGTCACTGATGTATTCCCACTAGTCACCTTGCTCTGTTTTGTTAAGAAGTGTTGCGGTATGGGGGAACGTGTCCGTGAGAAGAAGGGTTGCGCTGTTCCTGGTGAGTTAGCACATAAGTTAAAAATCATATTACACTTCCTGAATAAGCAAATGATATTGCCGGGGTTCTGGCCAACATTAACTTTACAAATAAAGCAAGTAGTGACAGGTTGTGTATGAGCCATTGCAAAGTATGCTGTATTACAACAGTTGCTTTTATGACCCTAATCATTGCACTGCCAGGTACAAAAGGTATAATACATGCGTATGCACAGAACGATATTTTTATGCCGTGAGCACATGCTTCTTATGACAGTAAACTCGATAAAAACGATATTTTCTTATTTGTTTTCTGTCATGACGTGTATGGAGCTAAGTAAGGTTCTATGTTTTGCTATTCTCCTGATATTGTACGTTAAAAATGCTGTGAACCATTAAGAGACAACGGTAACTCGTGCAAAATCTAGCGTGAGCTTTGAACGCCATACCTGTGGTTACCAGGCCAGATGCAGACATTATATTGTGCTGCGATTTGACACCTATATAATGGCTAATTCCTGCATAGGGCTTAACCCAGTGAGACACCAAACAACTTGTGAAAGATATTAAATGTCTCCAATGCTTAGTAGCTCAGGAAAAGTTTAAGATAATCCTCAATTTCAGTGTTAGCCTCTTAATACATTGAGAAGAAACAGGCATGCTACCTTCAGTAAAAATAACTATACAGAAAGCTTATTACAATTCAAATAGCTCTCCCGATAAAAAAAGAATAAGCATATTTCTTATAGGCTGTAATTGTTCCAGCATTTATTTTGCTTTTCTCCTCCCAGTCCCTTTTATTGTCTCCTTCAGAGCCTTTCTAATGGCAAGATACATCGTGGCAGATGAATCGGGGCAAAAAAATACTCTCATTTTTCTCCGCCAATATCTATGAAACTTCCTATTTTTTTTCCAAGAGAATTGGCGGAACTAGTATTCATTTACAAAGGAAAAAAATAATTAGGCTGTATAGCTAAGGGGATTACATAATTTAGCAACGAATCCCCGAAAAAGACTTTTATGGAAAAAGCACAACGTGAAGTAATTTAAAAATGTTATGTAGCGCTCTGAGAAGCCTTCCAGGTTTGTTTTGGTGGGCATATAGGACCTACAATTTTAAAATATGAATCTCATTGTATCGTGATCAATGTATGTGTGAAAACAGGTCAGGCTTCCGGTCCTATGTCATCTTGTGTGCTCACTGTATGACGTACAACAGAACTGAAGGCAGGGCTACGCCGCATCTCTGTGGTAATGCCACTCTGCTTTCACAGATAAAAGGTCCTCCTTTTAAAGATGTTAGGCTTGTATAAGCAAAAGACAGTGCACGACAGCAAAAGTTTTAAATAATGGAGGAAATAGAATATATTGTGCTATGTACTATTAGAAGAGAAACGGGATGAGGTAGCTGATTCATACCGCGGTCTATCTGCATTGAGAAATGGAGCGAAAAAAAGTCTTTCCTAGAGTTAGGCCTCAATCACATGGGAAAGCCTTAGCCAGTCAAGGGGACACATGTTAATACGTAGTCTCAAACGCAGTGTAGGCTGTAATTTGATACTAGAAGTCGAGAACCTCTGTGGGTGTTTTGTGGATACGAACAAAACTCAA
Organism: Rynchops niger; assembly: GCA_013400035.1. Taxonomy (NCBI): domain Eukaryota; kingdom Metazoa; phylum Chordata; class Aves; order Charadriiformes; family Laridae; genus Rynchops; species Rynchops niger. Next base: position 812,217 of record VXBH01007437.1, read on the forward strand.
GTAACCCGTTTGCAGTGGGCAGACAAAACGGTATGTAAAGAAAAGTAAGTTAGTTAGTTTGACTTTCACCGTTAAGTTCAGCGATCTACTCAGCTCTAGGTGTAAAGTGCTGCTTTGTCTATGAATTATTTCTTGGACCCTGAATTTTTCAGTTTCAAATGTTGCATTCACCGCTAATCGTATTCTACCGATCACAAAAGCACTGTCTCTCAAAAGTAATGCAGGTATTAAATACAGCTATATGAAAGGCTTCTTGGTCTGCTGTTACAAAATGCCTGGGAGAAATATGACCTAGTAGAGATCTCCAATTTACCAACTAGAGTTAAAGTAAGGGTAGAACCGTGGTGCTCCATCTGCATTGGATTTGCTGCGGAAGGGCTCTTCTCTGTAACCTCCTCCAGGGCAAGGACTTTGCATTAGAGATTGAAGCCATTCTTAGACGTTATTAATTCTCTTTGTGGATACACTGGGGTCAGAGGGGTGCAAGGGTGATAAAATTATCATATCCCAGAGCTGGCAAATGAGGTATAAGTCTAGTCAAGACCTTATGGATAGGTGGGGAAAGAAGCAAAAACAGCTTGGGGCCCCTGCTGGAAGAAACGAGGAAAATACTGTAGTGTTTCTTTATCGGAAGTTGAAAGGGTCAGGAAAGGACAAAATGAGACAAAGATACACGCACGGCAAGGCAGTGAAAAGAAGTAGTTGCTGATGTCAGAAAACATACAGACAGGTCGCTAAAATAATAGTTTGATGCACCTTACTATGCTATCCCACGGTTCAGAAGAAGCAGTGGTGTGTGTTAGGTCACTAGCCTGAGTTAAGAAATAATCTTGGCTTCATCAGTAAGAATGAGCATTGCAAGGGTCAAATTCTAAGTAGCAGTTATCATCAGATTTGGATCAGGAAGGGCAGGTAAGGGTGACCAGCATCCAGTTCTACCCAACTAGATTGTTCAGATACCCGACTTAGATTACTTCAGATCTAAGGTACTTCAGGGTTTAATTGAAACTGGGGTATTAATCGATTCCAGGTAGCTGGAACTGCTGGTTGATAACCATTGAGACGAAAATAGTGTAATAGCGCCCAATAATTTTTAATGACATGGAACAAAGTCCCTGAAGCAAGTCTTATCCGAAGATGAGAAAAAAATCGATAGAGCAGCTTGATTAGGTTTGTTTGGGGTACTTGAGTGCATGGTCAGTTGTATTTTAAATGCCATCAATAGCATCTCTCCAGAGATGAAATAGATACCTTTATTAGTAATTTGTAAGGATTTCATGTAATTTATTATTTTATTTAGTTTAAGAAAATGATTATTTTATGTAAGTAAATACATCTGGATTATAGGCATATATTCATTTTTTCAAGATTAAGTCTGGTGGTATAAGTATCAAAAGTCAACTTCTGGGTAGACTGCAAAAGTGATATTTGGATGCTCATATTTATGTGTAGTCACACAGGTAGAGCTTTTACATGTCTGCAAGCCCCTTAACAATCACGTGTTGTTGACGGACAGCTTGAAGTTGTCTTTTTTCGGTGGCATTTAAGGCAGATCTTTCATAATCCTATTAAAATATTTTGGAATCTTTGAGCCTTTGACGTTCATTATCTAACATCAAAGAAATGGTCAAATACGCATTCTCGTGCGGGCTCTAATCTTTTTCTATCTGTATATCTTTTTTCAAAGTGTTTCATTACAGATCTGCTTTTCCAGGGGTATTTTTATCACATAATTGGAGTATTTCAACGATCAGCACTAGGTTCATTTCATTTCATTCTTCGTGGTAATCAACTTCTTGGCAAATGAGCGATTTCTAATATGTCTGTATATGCAAATGTTTCTAGTCCTCTACCTTAGGTGATGTTCTCATACTCCCTAGTACTTTTTTCCTCTAGAATACATGATCTGTTTGCATATAATCACCTTTTTTGCAGTTTTAAGAAGTTCTAAGTATTTTGCCCAATATCAAACGCATGTAGTAGCAGTACTAGTTGCTGTTTATAATGACAAGGCCGTAGAATCTTAGCAACGTTTTCAGTCGCATGCTACTCACATGAAACACTGAGGACTTCATGAGACTGAAAACATAGGATTAGATGGCCCCTTTCTAATTGTTTCTATTTACCAAAAGAATCCAGTATATAAGGATTAATTTTATTTCTACTTTTTATGACATCCAAATTTTCTAAATTTTAAAAACTCCAGGGGATAAATTATTAAAGCCATGTACTTTGTTAAGAAAGCAAACAACACTACACTTACTGTTGGCTCTTTATTAAACCATGTATCTTGATTATACCTCAGTAATGTTACCATTTCTATCTGGAACAGTTTAAGAATGTTAATTGAACTTTATTAGTTTCCTAAGATAATATTGAATGTAAAACTAATCCTGCTGATTGACTGTTATTGCAAGTTGTATTGAAAACTAAACTGGAGACTTTTTCCACTTACCATGACAAACATCAGGCCATTCAGATTTATGGATTGCTGAATTTTAAAGACAAATTACTTTTTGTCATTTAAATTCCAAAACACAAAGTAAAGCTTAAAGCAAAACCAACACTTTATCTTTGAAGATTTCACAGTGCGCGTGCATGGGAAATGGTTATCTTCTCTTCAAGCTGGAAAATTTCAGCAATTTCCCTGGGGCAAACTTGAAGCTGAACGGGGCTATATCATAAATTCTAAGTGTGTTTATACGTGTTAACCTGCTCGCAATTTATCTGTGTGACTTTGGTTTCAGTCTGAGAAACTCCTTCCACCTATCGTAATTAAATTATTATGCATATACACCAAGGCTTAATGTATCATCATGATTTGGGTTTTCTCTTAATTTTTAACCTTGATAATTTTGCTTAAAATTTATTTTATGGTTTAATAAATAATGCATCTAAAAATATTTTTCTACCACTATAGGCTTGATATATATATATTTTTTTTTTGTTTTCATACATGCAGAAGATCCCTTCTTCACCTGAAGGAGCCTCTTTTCAAACAATACTTAGACAAAGTTCCTCTCTTTATATCAGTCAGACTCCTAAGATTTTTTTTCTTAGCTTAAAGCAGAAACGAGTTTAGTTGTCTCCTATGGTTTTCTGAAACGCTGTGTGGTATTTGAGCCAGTCGATCTTGATAAGACTCAGGCCATCCAGAGCAATGCCAAGATGTTGAATTGTCTCTGTATTGTATGGCTGTCTTTTCTCAAATTTGTCGGTGAGAGAACAGGATAAAATAGAAAGCTTCCATGTTGGTCAGTACGTTTATTTTTACTTTTTGTCTGTTACAACCTATGGAGTGGAAAAAAATAAAGATCACATCTTCTTCGTGTTCTTTGTGCTCTGGTACTGATTAAAAAGTGATTAATCTAGTTTTAGAAGCAAATTTTGTGGACTTCTGTTGTTATGTTACATCATGGTCTTGCAGCAAACAATTGTTTCATTTGGGGCCAAAACAAGAATGAAGGCTAAACACAGAATCACGGTGACGTCTGTAATATCTTTTTGCCAGAGTGGGGGCATGACTCGAGAAACTTATTTTAATATCAGTAATGAATAATAGTAGTTGAATATTCTCGACATTTGTTTACTTTTTCTTTCTCTAAAAATACTGCTGTGTGTTAATGAAATGCATCTTTTTTTAATTGGAGTACATCAAGTAATTGCTGTACTTTTACATTTCATAGTTGTGTGCTTATAGTGATAGCTCAGAACAAATACAAACTTTTCTGTTTCTTATCAAAAGTTTATGACAATTCTATAAGGGAAAAAAAAAAGAAAGTTTATATGAGCATGCTAGGTAGTATTTTTGAATGCTTTGGATTTCAGCTACTTGTTTAGGTGTTACATAGACCACATTCCCATTGGACCTCTCACTGAAGTGTGAAGGTACATAGGCATTACTGGCCATGCAGTATATTCCGAATTTTAAAACACCTGTATTTTATAGAATGCAAAATGATTGAAGTATCCAGTGTTTCGTTGTATGAGGTTTGAATAATTGTTTCCGTATGGCATATGATAAAAAGCTGTTGCAACCACGGGTTGGTAAACTTACTGGTTTTATTCCAGATGGCCCAATTTGTGCGTCTGCATTAATATTAAAAATTTAAGTGTTTTCTTTGAGAATCCGCTGAACAGTATCCTGGGAGCCAGGAATGTCTCTTCTGGGCTGATTTTTGTACTGCAGTTCTTCTCCTTCTGTCTCAATGCCATTTATTATTTTTATTTTTTATTTATTTTTTTATGTGCTCCCTCACGGTGTTTAACTCTAAGTTTGGGAACTGTTTGTGAAGAGATATTGACAAAGAAATTGATGTACAGTTGACATACAGATTTTGAGTAAAGTTGAATTTTAGATAAGTTTAACCCACTTTATTTCTAGCCGAAAGGAAACATAAAGGCTGAATAAATATTTAAGTGAATTCAGCCTGAGTATATAGACAACAGATGTAAATTACGAAGACAAATTGCCTTTGTATTAAACTTTTCTTGCACAAAAATCTTTTGAGTAGCTCATTAAAAATACCTTGTGGGTAAATTTTCTGAGAAACCAATATCCTTCAGAGAGAAGCTAAAGCAGTAAGTACTTGAAAAGTTTCTTTTTTCCTTGTCAAGTAAAAGCTTCGTTCTCAGAAGAAGAGCTTGTATCTCTCTGTCTATTTGGATAAATTTTTATGTTTACTTAGTATGCTAGGAGAAAAATACTCTTGATTGAGCTGCTATCTATTCTTCAGAACCACCTGAGGACGTTGTCTGGCTCTTTCTAAAGCCTGTAAACTCACAGGATGTTTATCTCTCTAACCAAAACCAGCGTGCAAACCAGATACTGAAATAATGCCCATAATAAAGGGAAATAATCTGTTTGGTGTCAGCAGGCTGTTCTTATGACCATCCTGGTTCATCTCTTCTACAGAAGAAATATTTTAATGTTATTGTTACTCAGGACTTAAAACAGCAAACATATAAAGTCTTCTTTCCCTACGTGTTTTTCTGAATACCCCACTCTTTTGCCCTGCAGCCTTTTCTGAAATGAGACTTGTCCCATTTGTACTCACAACTGCAATTAATATTAGACGCAATTTGAATAACTATATGTAATTGTTCTTTTTCATGCCTTGCCTTGAGAAACATTCTAAAATCTTACTGTAAATCATTTGCAAAGAGGCCATGCTACTCATTTTTGGAAGTTAAGCTCATTAACTAATAAGCTTTTTCTTTCTGTGTCTTCTAATATTCCCTGAACTCTTCTTCACGCAGGTGAGTGGAGGCTGGAAGAGATTACAGTCAACTGAATCTTCTGACAGAATGTCTCTGCATCTGAAAAGTGAAGTTTGTCTACGTAAAACATTTTTACAGTAATAAACACCTCATTTTTGTCGGGCGAGTTTCTTATACTTACAACGTAGTTGCAGATGAGGAGCTTTAACCAACAGAGAGCAAAGTTTGTCAGATGTTGCCCTTCGTGTCTTCGGGGTTTTCATCTCTGTATCTCAACACTTGTTTGGGAAGTCTTGTTGAAGTCTTAACCTACGTAAAATGTGTCTGGAGAAGCTTGCTACTTCTTGGAGAAAAGCAGCTGTAGTTCCTGACACTTGCAAGCTCCCTTAGCACAACTAGCAGTCTGCATGTCCCACGACAAAGACAGAACCCTGGTGTTCTCTGAACCTGTGGGTTCTCCCAGGAGAGCTTGCATTCCAGCACAGCCGGTGCAGCCCATATAACCTTTGCAAGAAAGAGTGTGGCGTCCTGTGCTTGCAGTTTTATGCTGTTACTTGTATGACATGACTTGAGGACAGTGTTTCTGGATACGTGGAGAAAATTATAACCTTTACTGGAGGGTTCACGTAAGTTATAACTGATAACAGAAGATCCTGCAGGGGAGAAAGGACTTTCTCCTTACCATTGGTAATTCCTACGTGGAATTCATCTGTCAGAGATGATGAAAAAGTTAAATCCTGTTCATTGTGAGCTAATTCGTTGTGTCTTCTCACAGGAAAGAAGCTGGCCTAATCTACACCACAGTTACATGTACGCAGATGAAAACGTAAGCTCAAAATGATGCAAAAATAGCAAACCAGAAGGTTCCTGAAAAGCAAGGTTGGAAAAATTGAATTTATGTCTAGGTAAAAAAGAGCATTCTACTTGCGTTATTACTCCTGCCTAATAGTAGATTTGCATAGTTCACTAAGCACCGATTACACTGACCAAAGCTGTCAACATTAACCCCTGAATACGTGTTAGAAGACATACAGATGAAGTGCAGGCAAATAAGGAGAGCAGCTCTCTAATAATCTTGCAGAGTGGCACAGTAGGCTGGATAATCTGTTGAATGCGTTAGCATATATTTGTGATGTGAACGTACAAGGCTGAAGAGTATAAAGTATGTGAAAGGGAGACTTAAGTTAAAGTAGCGTAGGTGGCGTACTAGGTGAAAAATTGCCCCTTCTGGTGACGTACTGAGATGCAGTGAGGTGATGATTAAAATGCCAGCGTAAACCTAAAAGACTTCTGATTTAAATTTCTGGTGTTTCAATTTTCTAACTGTCTTGAGAAGCAGCAAAGCCTGTGTTTATTTGATTGCATAGCATAACAAAAAAGAAATTATATTTAGAGGAGTAGTATTTGCAGTCTTGATGTCTGATATTGGTCAAAAAGCCTTAGAAGCAACTGGTCTGACAGTTTTATTTCTTTTCAGAGCGTATCATGTGTCTCTCTAAACTGCTTGTAATATAATCGGAAAGCACTGACCCATAATCTACAAAAATAGCATAAATAATATGTTCCAGCTTAGTGAATCTTGTTCTGGAGACAAGCTCGAGTGATGATATATGAATTATCGTATTCTGTCTTCTCCGTTACCCTGTCAGGAGATGTGGCAAGATACTACAGTTCTTCACAGCTCCAAAGCACCTACCTGGATGGTATTATGGCTATAGATGTGCGTCTCCTTAGTGTTTCAACGTTTTAGCTCGTTCACAAAGCCAGTAAGCGTTCATTCTTTTTAGGTTTAAATAATTGCTGGGCGCAAAATTGACAGACTGGTGTGAAACAGCATTTGTGAAGATACAGAAGTCTTCTGATGATCTGTCTTCGTCGGTCTGTTACTTGTTCCGTTCAGTGAAAAGTTGTCTTGTTAATGCAAGCCACTAGAATAGAATAGCTCCATACAGAGAAGGGTAAGAAGCCTACTTTCTGGCATTCACTTAGTTTTCTGCTTGCGTCTCGTTTTAGTACAATTCAGATTTCAGGATGACTCCTGCGAGGCTGATGTTTTCCGATACGTGTGTGAAAACGGCAGTGTAATGAAAAATGTAGCAAAAATCAAACAAAATCCAGATATAATAAACCAGTTACTAGCTTCACTAGCATTGTATCGTGAAAATACTATTTCAGAATAAGAAAGCAGTGCAAAGTATTACTGATCTTCCGTGCCAAAAAAACTTCTTTCAAACGTCTTGCCACCCCCCCCCGCCCCATCGCCCCGCTGCCTGCACTGAAATGTGCAAGGTACAACATTACTTCTATCATGCTTCTGCACAAAGTCTGCTTGCCCTAGAAAAAACTGTCATTCCTGGGTGAGATAACTAATTATTTAAAAAGTTAAGATACTCTCACAAAGCTTTGAAGTGGTAAAAAAAAAAAAAAGACTTTTTTCCCTTTTAACCAAAAAAATTAATAAAACTTTCAAAGATATACAGAACAGTAATTAATTATGGTGCCTCTGGGTTTTAAAAATACTGTAATTTTCTAATTACAGAGCTTCCAAAGTCATATATTCTGATTTGCTCTCAGATACATGCATATAACTTTACTAAGGTTAAGAGAGGTAATACATAACTTCAATAGAGGGAAAAATATATCCTAAAAGACTTTCATGTTGTACACATAACAGATCATAATGTAGAATAGAATCAAAAATATATTAGTTTTTATGATAGATATTGGAATGAAATATTGCATACTCTCTGTCTAGACTTTGGGAAAAGCTCTAGCGAATATATCTGAGGAAGGAAGAGACAAGGAGGGTTAAAATGTGACCATCCATCTTGAAAACAATTTAGAACAGTTTCAAGGTTTCCCTAGTGCTGTATTGTAATTGCCGACATAAGGCCACCTGGTTGGTCAAGTCCGTTCTGTTTTCTCTCATACTTGTTACAGGTGCGTGGTTCACCATCAATTGCTCTGGGCAATCGTGGGGAGGTTACAGGAGGCCAAAAAAAATCTGAGGATTATTCAGAGCTTAGGTTTTGAAGCCTACCATAGTTATTTTTTTTCTTTCGTTGTGGCAAGAAGATTGTGCATTTATGCATTGTGACTCTGAAAAAAGCAAAGGTGCGAGTAGTCTATATAACAGTTTTTGTAGCTTTAAGTGGTATCTGATAGATGATTTCAATTTTAACCAGAAAAAAAAAAAGAAGGTATGTTTAATCTCCTTCCAATTTGTGATACTGCAGAGACAAAGGATTTAATTTTGTAAGATGGCATTAATGCAAAAATCAGACATTCTTCTTTTTATCACTACATCCTAATCTTTTATAGGTATTTTGTCTGCAGTGTTGTTAACTAATCCTATGTCATCACCTGCAAACGATCCAAAATTATTCCCAGATTTCAATTTGGTTTAGTAACTATATATAGGATCTACTTACAGACTCACGCAGTATTTTGTTTGTGTCCTGACTTTAACGGTATGTATATGAGTTATTGAAATATATAGTAAAAATCATTAAAAATAATGGTTCTGCTCTTAAAGGTTAAGATTAAAAAGGATAAAAAGTATATGTTGAGTTTTAGTTGGTAATATCAAATTATGTTCATTCCAGTAATTCATAAACTTTAAGGCAATTGATTAAACATATTAGTCCTTAACAGTACTGAGTACAGGGTGCGCGGTTACCTAGTTATGTAGCGTACAGTGCAAGAAGTGGAGGAGACCTTTGGATGTGTGGGGTCTTGGTGTATCTAGACCTCAGGCGATACTAATATCCACCATCTGAGGAGTCACAAGCAAGACTATATGCGTGTAGGTGGGGAGGCAATAGTTTAAAACCCCTTTTAAATGATACGCTAACTGCTTCTGCAGCGTAACGGAGGTGTGTTACAGAAGTACATGCTTGATCAAGCTCCTTTGATTTGCAGCGAGAACCGGTTTTAATTCGGGGATCCAGCTAAATTCAGGCATAAATTAGAGTTGCGTGTATAAAACCAGTGCAGTAGATACGCTACTTCAGAATGTTACGTTTAAAAATCATGATCTTTTCCATATGATAGAGTTAGATTCTTTGATGACTCCTCCTGTTTTGAAGCTAATTAAGGAATCCATCAAGCTTCCTTAAGAAAAAAAAACAACTGACTACAGTACTTAATTAAAAGACATTCACTGAATTTGCTGTTTTGTTAAATGTTTATGTACCTCTCACATTTCCGAAGGTTCACAGCCTGTGGTAGGTGCTTGCAGGAGTAGTTGCTTTTCTAAAGTTCATAAACAGCTGACACCCCCGTGTGATGCTCATACTGCTAATTACCCAATGGAGAATGGATGTTTCTAACTTCACTGCAAATGAATGAAACTGCTTTGCTGGTAATTCAAATGTTCGTGATCTGTTTTTTAAATTTAGAAGACGCTTGTCCAGTCACGCTTGATTTGATTCACCGCTGTGTTTCAGGTGAGGAGCTGCAGTGTATGAAGTTCTATAAACTGAAAAAGTGAGCAAGAACCACTAAGGAACTCAGACGTATTCAATGAAAAATGCTCATATATTGTTCATTAACAGAAGTAGAACTCCTTGCTGTGTGAGCTGGTCCGACTTGTAACAGAGCTGTCTATCACAAACCCTTCTTTGATTCTCTTAGAAGTTGATTTTTGTTAGTGTGTTGTCTCAGTACATTAGTCCAACTGATACGCCACGGGATAGAGATAATATCCAATTACTTGTTTGGCTGAAAATAATTTCTGTTAAAGTTCGAACAAAAGGCATAAGAAATACCACATCATCTTTAATAAATCTTACAATATTACAAAGACTCTTGGAATGCTATGAACCAGCTTTTAATGTGTGCTTCTCCATTAAGGCAGAAAATTGCACTGGGGAAAAAAAATACCCAACCCATTTCTGCTCCATTGCAGCAGTTTCACAGATGATGCTCTGCTTTGGATTTCCATTGGAAAAAATTTAACGTTACTAACACTTCGACTGTATGTGAATTCTGATATAGTTTGCTAATTAAAAGTCAGTTCGATGACATATGTATATATGTTCAAGAGGAGTCTAATATCTTTATAAATTACTATTCTCGGGCATTTCTGCTTTTTACCAACATCACTGATTTCTTTGCATAGCATTGAAGGAGCACAAGTGTAATCTTTAGAGTATAAGAATAGGGGAAAATTACATATTTTTTTTTTTTTTCCCCTTCCCTATTGCAATCACCATCATAACAGTTTCCCGCTTTACCAATCCTGTTCTTGTTACAGTCTCTGTCACAGAAATAAGAATGGAATTTTAATGCCAGTGCAGGCTGTGAAACGGAATGGGATGCGTTAGGTCCAGAATGCACTTATGGGTTCTTCAACCTATAACAGAAAAGAAGAAAGACAATCAAAACGTGCAGCACCGAATAGGACAAAACAATAAATTTGACTATTGGTAGTGGGGAGCTAAGAAATTCATTTTTGGGGCGGGAAGATTTCCTTGAACTCTTCCTCTTCTGTCTTCCCCCTGTCGGTTATGTGTGCAAGCTAATGTATTTACCAAGAGGCCTCCTTAAGAATGGTAGCAATAACCACGCCACTGGAATTCAAGAAACAACAGCTAAAAACAAAACCAAACTCATATCCCATGTAAATATCTTTTCAGTTACAGTAATGAATGGATTTGGCCCATTAAATGAATTAAACTAATGCATTCATATCATTCCCTAATCTCTTCTCAGTAACACCTGAATAATTTAATTTTAACTCTTGCTGTATGTTGGGTGGTATCTTCAATTAGTTATCATCGCTAATTGAATACCTGCAGTCAGTTACTACTCAGTTATACATCTGTAGTCACAATAATTGGGGTTACTGGGGTCAGTAGGGTTACTTCAGTTTTACAGAATTACAATTCAGATATGCATTTGACCATTTAGTGGAATCCTCTTCTTAGTCAGTGGGTAACACTCATTGATTTTTATGAAAGTATCATTTCGTTTTAGGTGCCATAGGCAATTGCTTCATCTAATTTAACGTGTTTCAATGGTTGAAACAGTTCTGCAAGTGTTCGTCGCCTTGTTCTTGTCTGTTCTACGTTTTATTTAATGCCGTTCTTCCAGTTTACACCATGACATTGTCTCAGAGTTTCATATAACGTTGCCTTGTCTTAGATGTTCTGAATGGTTTTATACTGTCAGCAGTTGTTCTTCCTCACATTTTCTGTCTTCACAATCTTTTTCCTGCCTTTGTGAGGCATACTTTATTAACTGTCGGTTTGGAAACACATGAAAAGAACAACATACTGTAATCTTTTAAGGACAAATTTAACTTTGCCTGCCCTGGCTCAGTTCTCCATATTTTGGAGGTTTAAAAGAATCACTGCCCAAGCGCTATTGATATTATTAATATGGTATTACCGGCTGCAGGCATGTAACTGTCACAAGGACAAGGACCGCAGCACCTGGGCACCTTCAGCACAGGTAAAGGACAGGAAACACCATGCACTTAGAGGAGTCCCGAGAGATGAGTTATCTACAGATGAACCCTCTATCTACAGATGAACCCTCTGCGACTTCCCCATTCTAATCTAAGGTGGAGTTTGGGGGGAAAAAATTTTTTTTTTTTTCGGCACACTTTTGCTGTGCAAAAGTACACTTTTGTGTACTTCAGTGAAGGTGATTTGACAGCCATCTCTATGAAAGAGCAGATGGTGGAAGAATACTCTGAGGGGGATTCTTTTCTTTTCCCTCCAGTAGATTCTTTCATTCCAGTGAATAACTGATGCAGAAAGGAAATTCAGAGCATAAGCTGCTTACTAGAAACATCAAATTGTTTGAGAGGAAAGCAAAGCTTTATTACTTTCAGAGGGGGTCAAATACTACTTAAAAGATGTCCTTCATCAGCCATTTTACGAACGTTTGGGCGAAATAATAAACGCTGCGGATGTTTCTGATTGTGCGCTCCGTTACGTTCAAACTCTTGGCGTCCCAAATACGTGTGTGTATGTATATACAGAACTCAGAGTTTGTTGTCTGCCCAGACAACGCTTTAACAGTTATTAACAATGCAGTGGAGGGAATGGTCACTTGCCTGTTCTAGCAGCTAAATCTGGCTGGGGCCACGGCAAGTCCAGCCCAGCCCTGGGACCTGGCACTGTTGGGTCAGGTCATCACGAAGCCTGTGGCCATCTGCTAGGAATGCCAGAGAATTGTATTTACAGGGCTAGGCCTCGCAGGAGACTGTGCCTGACTGACCGTTTCTGTGATCTGGAGCAGCCGTGACCACATGGAGAAGGCAATTAGGCTCCAGCACTGGGGAAACTAATCAGGTAACTGTGTTTAGAGCTGCTTTTTATTATTTTTTTCCTTAACCGTTTCTTGTTGCGCTCTAACGCGCGGAAAGTTATGCTTCTGCTCAGTTTCTCTTTTCTGTCTCCTTTTTCTACCTCGCCCTGATGGGATGCTTTAAAATAGAAAATGGAGCCCTGCGAGAGGGTTTGTTTAAATCTCTGAGGAGTCAGCAGGAGTGTTGGGAAAGCACAGGGCAAGTGGGCGAGCCAGGGCTACCCCCTCTGATGAACACACGTCGAGGTGGGGGCAATGCTCCGGCACGGCCAGGAGAAGATACGGTGCTGCATTCTGCACTGCTCCAGAGACACCTACTTCGTGAGACCCGTACCCAGCATCTGGGGGTGCGTGGAAACAAGGATCTCTTTATCCGGACGCTCGAATAGGCTGCTTTTAGGCAGCTGGGGTTACACGGTTTATCCTTTAAATTAATATAACGTTCCCAACTGAATTTTTTAACGCTACTACGTACCTCAGAAATTACTCAGCCAAATTTGCCAACTCTTCACATTTAAAATACAATGCAAGTTTTTAAATAAAACCTTAGCGGTATTCTTTTTTCCTGTGTATCTTTATAACACTAAGGGCAGGTAGACCTTTTTTCAATAGAAGCAAACAACTTTATGCAAAAAGCCACAAACCATAAAACTTTAGCAAGTTATATATTAATTAGTTATAACGTGGAAGAATGATGAAATTATTCTCTAAAATGAAAATATATGGAGATTATATGCAATGATGAGTTAAAAAAAAAATATACAAAATCTGCTGCTCTACATTACATGGGTTTGGTGAAACAGAATCACTAGATTCCTAGGCCATTTTGAGAGTGGAGAAAAGATCGATATTTTCTGGATCACTGAAATGAACACGGGTGAAAAACATTCTGTGTCTGAACAAGGGAAAAAAATATCTTCTTTTGCAATGAAGCAGCAAATCACATAAACATTCAGTTGTCTTAAATGTCGATGTATGCTTTCCCGTGGTAGCAAAAGGATACATTTGGGTGTATATTTAGTTCTTACCATTATTGTTGATGACTGTTACCAGATGTAAGGTGTCATTTTTGTTCAAAATACAAATACGTGACGTTTTAAAGCCTAATAAATGAAAAGAAGTAAACTCCAGCAAGAACATGTGAAACAATTTCAGAAAGAAAGAAAATCACTCAATATACTAGCAAAGGTGTTTTCACCGTCTTCCGTGTGTCTGGGTTTGGAGCGGTGTGTTACAGCTGGAGAAAAGAAAGCCTTTTGGCTTTTAACTACCTCTTTACGGTTTTGGGTTTGTTTTTTTTTTTTTTTTTTTCGGCATACAGCTTGAAAGCCATTTTTTTAGTTTTGCCCTTGTCTACATTGCCTCGCCAGTGAATTTTCTGCCTCGTTATACAAAGCGGTTTTTAAAATGCTCAAAATGGGGTGGCCTTTTAAAGCGTGCCCCCTGCTGCTTTCCGAGGAGGAGGGTACAGTTGCGTTCTGAATGCCTCTGAAATGCGGTCGGAGCCACTGCTTTTCGCAGTGTCTCTGCAAGCACGAGGCACTGCTGGGTAACCCTTAATTCTGAGCAGCTGCAAGTAACTACCAATCAGAACTATACTGCCGTTTGTAAATGCGCAGGCGGTGCTTTTTTCAGTCCGGTTCTATATAGTTCTACCCTTTAGGCCGCCGTTAGATCTCATTTTAAGCAAACGTCATGACCTGTGATGCCACAGTGTGGTTAAGATATGCAAATATTGACCTTTTTAATTGAGATCGCTTTATTGATGTTATAATATTTGTATGTGTTCGATTATTCATTTGTCCTCCTGTAGTAGGTCTTGTTTAGGCAAAGCTGTACATATTTAGTTATTTCAAGTTTGCTTTTGTCCCTCCAAACCGGTAATTAATTTAGATGGCATTCTCTGCACTCTGGACTCCTTGCAATATATCATCTTTTTGCTGCGGCACTGCCCGGGAAAGTAGAGTTTTGGCAATGCCACGTGAACAGAAACCATTAATCATCCCCGTGTGATGCCCGTGTACACGCAACCAAATCGAACAGTAGCTTTACTGCATCCGATAGCGTAGAGTAAAAGCTGGAAACAAAAGGGTCAAACTCAACTGAAAACTCAAGCATTTGGTCTAAAAGTAATTAGTCGTGTTTCCGAAAGGAACGACCCTTAAAAATGTGAGGCTCTGCCGACTGATGGCAGCCTTACATAAAAAGGATGGTGATCTGAAGGATACCGACTTTGCAAAAGGCTCATTAAAATCGTGCCCTGATTCAGGCTGAGCTGTGATCTCAGTTCCCACACATACTGGAATATCTGTCTGTATGAAAGAAAGAGACTGTGAGAATCCCAGCAACAGAGGAAAAAAACACAAAACCCTTTCATTCAATTAGCATTTTACCAAAGAATAATCCAGCTGGAAGACACAGATTTATGGGAACTGGAGAAATACAGCTGGATCTTTATAGATCAAGTCCATCTAGCTGTCCCAAAGCAGGATGATTTAAATCAATGGGTTGGGTTTTAGTTGTTTTTTTTCTTTTTTCTTTTTTTTTTTTCTGTCAGATATTTGTTCAACCTGCCTACACCTTTAAAGGACCTGCAGGAATAGAAACCGCACCTTTCTCTCAGTGCTTTGCTGTTTCTTAAACGTCAAAAACTTTTTAACTCCCAGGCACCATTACTTCTGTTGCTTATAGAGGTACTCTGATAAGCATTTTGGTAATTTTACCTTACTGTCAGTCGCTCTCCACTACAAGGAAGTCAACATTTTTTCCCCCCCACACTCTGAACCTCTAATGTACAGAGTCATCTAATCCTTTCTGGCTGCTTGGCGTGAACAAAAGCTAGCAGAACACTACAGGTAAAAAGGGTGTAGAAGTAACTTTTGTTTCTATAATAGCTCTATCTCCGTGAAGATAAAGCAGCCATTTTACAGTTGCAAGTGGATGCTAGGTTGTGTGACCTGCAAAGGGGTGAAATAGAAGCAGGGGATATCAGTTCTCTCTTCACAAGCCTGCCTTCTCAGTCTGCTGAGGAAATGAATTGGAGATTCAAGGAGACGGAGCTTGCTGTTTCCTATACTCTGTCCTGCGGCCTGTGACGTACTAGTAAAGACACTCTCAGATTTTTTTGCGGTCTACTAGAAAATTAGAACATCTTGTGCAGAGGATTTTTCTGTGTTCTAACAGCACTGGTTTCTTGAGGGATATTACTCTTTTCTGGTTATATTTCAATGCCATTGAAAGCTCTCAGCTGAGCTTTGAATTGTATCGGGTGTAGCTTATATACTACTGAACCATAGGCTACTGCTTTCTCTGCAGAACGTGCAGCCAAGGAGTGCCTTTTTTTGTAACCATTTGATTCAGGGCAGAACAAACTGCACTAACCATCAACAGGCACGCAGGAAATACCGTTGCCATTTTATACGCAGTGAACTGAAGATGCCAAATGCTTTGCCGTAAAAGCAATGATGAGAAGACTCAAACAACCTTTTTTTTTTTTTTTTTTTTTTTTTTTAATTATTTTTTTTTTTTAATGCGGCAATGAGGTACTTTTATCACAAGACCACTCTTCTTGCGTTTATGGAGTTTACGTAAACATACAGCAAAATGCCTTATCACTTTATGTTTACCATTTCCGTCCACATATCAGTCTTGTCCGAGACGAGAAATAAGTAAAGCTACTGTTTTGCAATCAGCTTACCTGGCGCTTTGACGGTGACACTGTGCCAATCGTACTTTGAATATATTTTCCAGCTGTTTCATACTTTCGTCTCTTCGCACTCAAGGAGAGGGAAATCACACGGACAGACTTACCAGCTGTTCTTGGTGTTATCGTGACTGGTTATAATGCTCGGTAGGGGATATTGCTCCTTCATGAATTATGAAACTCTAATACAGTTCGTTGTATCGTGAGATTTTTATAAAACCTGCCAGGTGGCTGTTCTGTTCTTGTCGTAGAGCTTTCGTTATCTTCCTAAGGACTCGTAAGTGTATAGATGTATCTAGACTTCAGTAAATAAAACTGCAGAGCCTGACCATCGGGATAATCTTCACAAAACAGTGCACGCTCTCTCGTGACCCGTAAACTTGCGTACTGTAAAATAATGCTTTACTGTTCGTTCTCGGCGCAGGTTTCCCTGCTTTGAAAGTGAGGTTTCATTTCATATGTACGTGAGCGTTTGCCTGCGCAGATGAATGTGTGTGAACGGCAAAGCCACAGAATGAATTAAATAACATTTATCATGTGCTTTCAATTGATTTGCTCCCAATTTGCCCATTAATCCATTTCAAGAGGTACCTCTGAGACTATCTTTTTAAGACTACATATTAATGTGCAGATTCCTTATGGATGTGAGGCATACTGTAACCGCATTTACATTCAGAGGGGTGACTGAGGACAAGAAAAAATGATGGTGAAGAGGGCTCTGTCTTGATTTTCCAGGGAGATGTTTTCAGGCATTAAGAATGTACCTGTGCATTTTGGGCGGTAAAAGAGAAATAAACAGTATGAACCTTTGTGGGATCAAAAGCATTTTTAATGTCAAAACATTTGGCATAGGGACCCAAACCCACAGCAGCAACAAAACCCTAGGCATGCCGGAGGAGTTTGTACAGCAATTGCCTTGAGAAGCCTTTATAAATGGCTTAATTACATTGCCCTCTGCTGGGATTTACAAAAGATTGCAGCCTGATGCTTAAAACGGCGAGAAAAAATACCCGTCTGGAAGAAGACCCATGACCTAGAATTAAGTTGTTGTCCACTGCTCAGCAGGAAGTTTCTGGGTTTGGAATCTAATGCAGGGGGCTTGGGGTTTCTTCTGCCCCGCAAAAGGGGCGTTCATTTCCTTAGAGAAAAAGCCGTATAGATGGGAGGGAGATCCAAAGTTAAACTTGCCATAAATGTGGACTTTGCAGTATATTCTTGAATTTACAGAAAAAAGAATGATCCGTGAGATATGCAGGCAGATGAGCTTATGGCTGACGAGAGAGTTGTTGTGTGACATTGTGAGGAAGAGATATGTTGGGGTCCTGTGCCACAGATCTTGGTTTTGGGTTCGCATTCCAAAATGAATGCACCTGGGGTTTTTTTGTTTGGTTTTTTTTGTTTTTGTTTTTGTTTTTTTTTTTTTAAAAAAAAACCAACCAGTTTATAGCTACTGAAACGTATTGGGATTTTTTTCATTATTGTCCAGGATGTCACTCAGATCATTTTTCCTACTGAAGTGTCAGGTCGTCATTCAATGTGTGTACTTCACGCTGCTGAAGTCAATGGAAGACATTAACCTTGCTTATATGTAGTCATATCTTAAAAATGAGGCAGGAATTTAAATGTTGGCTGATATTGTGTCCACAGTAAAGTTTTCGTGTTTGGGTGCCTAAATTCTGCCACCGTCACGCTGGCTAGATGTCTCTGAAGTCACAGATGACAACTGATAGGGAACTCCAGGCCCAAGAAAGTGATGTGGAAGGAGGGTTGTCTGAATGCGAATGGGACGCGGTGTACCAATGGCGCTTCCTTTATCTTTCCACCATCATCTATTTTTTACATTCCTAGAAAGTACTCAGGCTCCCTCAGAGCAAGGCCAAATAAACTCTATCAGCTCTTTGACAGCATAATGGCCTACCTACTGTCTTCTGTCTGTTCCTCAAGTCACTGGCTTCAAAGGAAGTATCACAGGCAGCGTAATAAAAGGAGTCCAAGGAGTGAATGAGGCCATCGTGTATCGTCATGCTGACAGCCAGCTTCTCACCGTATTTCTATATGCGATCCATACGCTAGGAATTAAATTCTGATCCTACTGGTGCTTATGGGAGTTTAGCACCGTCTTTTGTAGCTTCCCTCCGGGCTGGAATGAACAGCAGAAAAAGTGAGCTGATGTCCTGATTTGAGGAATTCCTCAGTAGCCAGTGACCTAAGAGATCATACATTAAAAAAAACCCAAACAACTTACTGGGTATTTTTCTTTCTAGAATCTTCTAGATATCACATATCTAGAATATGTGATAGTACAACAACAGACGTTACAGCCAAGCTAAAGCTTTTTCAGCTTTCTTGTGTGTTAATTTTAGAGGAAAGAAAACAGTTCAATGAGCTTGGCGCAAGCAGTGTTAATGTAACTGGCTGTATGTGGGCATGGGAAATCTGATTGCACCAACCAACCAAGAAAAATGGTACGGACTTGAAAAAGATGGGCAGGAAGAGAGTGCTCGGAGCAAAGCAAATGGACCTTGACATACGTTCAGTACCAAGCAGGACTTGGTGATACAGTGCAGCAAAAATGCATAGTGAAAGCAGTCGGCAAACGAACAGGTAGTTTCCATGACCCTGAGGCTGGTTACTCTTGTTGTCACAGCTTTGGTTGAACGAGTTTTATTTTTGACCTAAAACATCAGTCAGGAAATAACAGTCAGAAACGTACCACGGCGCTAACTTTATTGATGTAGTTCTGACACGGACAGATTGACCTAATGTGTTGGCTAAAGAAAGTTGTGCATTCAGTTTTGAAAGGACTCGATTACTGTATAGTTGAGTTCACAGATTTCACACGCTGGAATAATTCCTAAAAGAAAACTTTCTTGCCCCATAAAGTATTGGAGAATGTGTGAATTATTCATGGCAGCAAGTTGAAGATCAGGTTCATTTTGTGTAAAAGATTAAAGATTAGGTCAGGGCTCCTTGGTACTGTAAGATGCACTTGGCATTAGTTTTATTCCAGCCACTTCATTCGCAGGTTTCCTGTTCTCCTTTGACAAGGTCATTCCCACTTTGGAAATCATAAGGGAAAAACTGAAATGATGGTTCTTAAGGACTAAGCTGATAAGCCAAGTTAGTTCTTTTATTTACCGTATTTTCCAGAAATAAGTCACCTAAACATTTCTAAGCAAACAAATATTTTTAACTATTCTTTCTTCCTAACAATATTTAGCTGTCTTGTGCTTCCATTCATGCTTGCTTTGTTTTCTAAACTCCATGAAACTATTGAAAGGCAAAAAGATTTTGACTAAATCTTCTTGGTTATTATTCAGTTGCTTTCAATTCCAGGACCGTTCCTAAGAAGGAAGGAAAAAATAAGTAGAAAAGCCCAAGGGTTTTCACGTGCTTGAACTGGTCACAGAGGGAGCCACGCTTCTGGAAAACGCGCAGGGAGTTTGCAAATGGAGAAGCTGAAACCCACCGTTCTTACCTGTTTTCCTCCCATCTCACCGTGGAACACAGAATCATAGAATCACAGAGTCATAGAATGCGTTGGGTTGGGAGGGACCTCTAAAGGTCATCTAGTCCAACACGATTGCTTCGATTCGCTTTCTGGATTATGAGGACCTCTCTTCGGCAGCTGCTATCCCATATTTCACCAGTAAGGGTAAGTGCCTTCCTTCCTGGAGGTAATAATTTACACACTTGATTCTGCTCATCTTGGCTGAACTCTGCTTTTTATGATTGTCAATGAATGAGGTAGAAGGTTAGGAGGACTCACCGGTATTTTTGAAGAAAACTGTGCTGATACTGGTTTTATCTTAGCATTTCATAAAGCGTATTTTGATTGCTGTGATATCACCGCCAATAAAAGAGTGTTAATATGCAATACGTCTTTATGCAACGTGTCAAAACTGGAAATGTATTTTGAAAGTTCTTCAAATACCTCTGCCACTGGAACAATGTAAAAAGACACGTTACAAAACTTACTATAGTGAGCTGTTCGTAGAAACACAAAGGATTCCTGCAAAATTGTGATCTGAGACAAAAATACAGAACTGCTCAGCTGTTCTTAGTTAAATAGCTGGGGGTTTTCATAGGCATCTTGTCTTCTAAAATGGGGGCAATGGAGAAACAAAAGGATGTATTCTTTCTCTGCTGCTTGAGTAAGCAGTGAGAAGCTACTGGAAATAAACTGGTGTGTAAAAGAACACTGTCCTCAACTGAGTAACAGATGTTGTTACTTCAATTTTGGGTTCCTTAAAAAGGAAAAAAAAAAAAAAAAAAGAAAGAAAAGCTTTTTGTTTTACATTAAATGTTCCTTTCTACTTCGAGTGAGAAAGAGGAAGATAAAAGGAAGCATTTAGCAAGGGAACAAGGTGTATATTTGATGTGATCTATATTAAAATCCTATTTTTCCTTCCTTTGATTCTTGAGGATGTTGTGGTTGGGGCAAAATCCTGAAGATCCTGCTTTCACTTTTGAAGTAAGCTTTGTGCTGGAGACTGGTAAAATGATGGAATAGCATTCGGTACATTTAATAAAATACTAAACTTCATTTTTGTAATTCATTTTTATTTTGGAAAAAGATACGTTGTCCTGTTCATCACTGTCTTTCACTTCAGTAGTCTTACAATGATATAAAGGATTTATATGGGTAAGTATATTCATATCAGCCTTTTATTTTTTTTTTTTTACAAAACCCACACTTAGTATTAAAATGTCTTAAGTAAAGCACTGCATAATATATCTATGCAGAGTTGGAGAAATCTCCAATGACTTCCAGCATGAAAGGTCACTTTTTCTTCTGATAGCCTACTGACCTTTACATTAATTTGCTATCTTACGGATTTTCATAAATTATTTAGTTGTATGGTTAAATACTGCAAGGAAAGTTAATATAAAATACTAGCTTTTGTAAAATAGGACTTTGTGGGGACTAACGACGCTGGTTTGGGAAACATCTGCTACTTGTGTTCCCAGAAAATAAAAATGGTACCTTTTTATTTGTCGCCCACCAATACAGAGCATACGTCCAACGGTACTTTTAAACAGTGTGTAATAATGAATAAATATGAAAAGATACATGATTATAAACAAGAATAAAACCAGGGCAATTGGTCTTCACTATGCCTCTTAGGACGCTGAGCTTGGCTAAGAGAAGAAAAAGATGGCAAATCCAATAATTATTTAAGATGCTGAAGAGAATAGACTACGTTGAATGTCAATTAATGCATGTTTCAGATATGCTACTCTGTGGATGAGATGAAGGTGTGCATTTGTCAGCATCATCGTTCTTGGGATCTGAATTTTTTTCAGCGGTTTTAAGTGGGTGTTTTAGAAGTGATGCGCTAGTTCTGCAATAGTTTGAACAGTCTAATAGAGGTGCTGTAAGTACAGCTGAGAGGAAAATTTGGTGGTTTTTATATCCTTGAGAATAATCTTTTCTTCACCTGATGCCTGTGTACTCTGGTCCCCACTATACCAGGAATCTTCTTCTTGTATCTGTGCTTGACTCCAAGTTCACTGAAGTCAATCATATTCGTTCCGTACAGCTGAAAGACATTTACTTTATAATCTCTTTCAAGGCTATAATTCTTATTCGTCTGTTTTGGGGATTTTCTTGGGGATGGGGGCGGGAATTATATTGCTATTGTTTATAGTATATGAGAGGCAGGTGATTATTTTATGAAAATCTGGAATTTAATTAGAGATATTTCTGTCACTTTTTTTTTTTTTGGCCACAAGTGAGGTAATTTCTGGTTTTCAGCAATCGAAATAAGTGGAAAATAAGATTCAACACTTTTTTCCGTCATAAAAATGTTATGACTGTAGATTGTATGTGTCTTCAGAGATACACTGAAAGACATCTGAACGCTCTTCAACGCAAGGTCTAGGCATAAGCTTCAGGCTACTCTCGGTTGGACATATTTCACCACAAGGGAGCTGTGGCTGAAAAATGCTTCGCTGAAACCTTTTGCTTTCTTTTTCTTCTTCTTTATTGTCAGTTTGTGAAAACGTACGTCTTGTTACAGCTTTCACTGGAACCCGTTCTTAATCCAAGTTGTAATTTCTTATGCAAATGAAAAAAAGGAGCCACCCAAAATCAATCTACTTCAGACAAGCACTTGAGACTCTTGCACTTGCATCCGAGATAAGGAACCTAGCCTCTAGACACCTGGCTACTCCGAAGTAATATGAAATTTTTGAGAGATCGTGACTTTTCCAGGTGCAGAATAGAAACATTAGCCTCGTCTCAGTTAGTTTGTTTTGTTTGTTTGTTTGTTTTTTCCCCAGGTTACCACACCAGTCTTCTAAGGAGATTGTGAAAACAGGATAGAAAAAGAAACCTCAAAACACTAGTAGAACTGCTTCCTCTAGTTCACCTCTAAATTGGCTTTTCAGCGATAAAATGATCTTTCATTAAAAGAAATACTTATTAAGGGCTCTTCCTACCCCCCCTCCTACTTCCCTTCCCCTCCACACACACACTCTAACAACAGGACCTTGCCTGAAGGCAGCAGAAAGAACTGCACCCAGGACCATTTTTTTTTTTTTAACAGAAATCAAAAAGACCGCATGTTGATGAGTTCTTTTTCTGAAAACGAGCTCATTACTGTTCATTTTCCTCTGCTTTTAATCTGTTCTTCAAGTATGTGTTGTCTTTAAGAATTCCAAAAGGCATTTCATGAATCTGTAACAAAAGCGAAGGTAAAAAACAGGCTCCCTCTAATGAAAAGCATAGTCATGCTTCAGTCACGAAGGTGGGAATTGAATTATTGAAGAGAGGAAAGCAGGGATGGGCCACAGATCAGAGAAGTGAACTGGGAAAACAAATAAGAAATTATATAAAGGGAGAGGAAAAGGAAAACTAAGAAGCCACAGACATTAAATCTGTCAAATGAAATGCACAGTAAAGTGCAATTTGGTATAAATCACAAATATGTATAATTGCCTGAGGTAGTGTATTCTGGCCGGGCTGAGATTATTTTTAATATTATAATTTATGGGTAAAGAATTAAATTCAGGATAACTGAAGAACAGTTTCTCAATAAATCCGAACTTCAACTATTTCAGATTTTTCTTGGTGTGGCTGCATCTGTGCTGTCCACCAGGCTGTGTGTTGATGGTAATATTTTGTTTTAGAGTGCTTACATTTAAGTCTTCTTATTTACCGATGTACATAAACAGGATTTGAATGGAATGTCCCGACCTGTGATGCAAGTTGCTCATCAAATAACTTAGTAAATTCTTTGTAGAAGCAAGCGTTAAATTCCAAATGATTCTATATGTAACAGAATACTTCCCTTACTCTTTTTTTTCCTTCTGAATATTCCTGTTTCTGCATATTTTCATCAAATTTGGTTTCTACTTTCTCTCTGTCAAGCAATGCACGCTAAGCAGTTTAAAGATCTTGTAAATACCGAACTTTCTGCTTTCTTACATAAGTTAAGATTTTATTTTGCCAATCGGTGTAAGAATTCAGAAGTAAACATTTCTTCTAGCATTCACTTCTTTGTTGTGCAACATTCCTTTGTATTATTATTTCAGGTGACTCAGCATGAGTCATTTTTATGATCCTGAAAGCACCATTTATGACAGAAAAATGGGCTCTGAATCTGCGCAGTTAGCAAAAATGATGGCCTAAAAAGGTGTCAAAGCCCTGTAAAAATGTTAAAATCGATGCCCTCCAATAAGGCTTTTTGTTTGCACTGTTCCTTAGCACATAAAATTAGTATGATGGAAGCAGACTTCAGTAGGTATTCGGAGAGGCAGACTCATCTGTAATTACAGCTTCGCGAGGCTCAGCTAGAAGCCCGTTTTTTTCCCATTGTTTCGTTGTATTTACACAGCGTGTTTTGCATATTGTCGTCAGTACACTTTAAAGTGAGTTTCCTCTATCAGATGGGCACAAATAGTGACTGGCATGCTTTTGGTGTGCGTGGGAGAACGGGTTAACGCTAACCCGGGTAATAAGGAGTGCAGAACTGCCCCACCGTCGCTGCGCGTAACGGGGTAAGTAGCCTTACAAGAAAAGGTAAGGGCCGTGCTACCTGGAGGCCACAAATTTCATGCGCAAAGAGCGTGAATTCATTTTGCTTCCGTAACGTCTGCCAAAAATCTGAGCTTGTTGGTGATTCTCAAGGGTCTCCGGGCAGTTTTGAGCAAAAGCACGTAAGTCGCTAGGCTTCTTCGCTTATGTCCCAGATAATTTATATATTTGAAGGCTCATTTCCGTAGGTGTTGCAATATGATTGTACAAAGTGATGTAGGTACACTCAGAAATTGGGGTCCTGATTTCTCAATTAGTTTAATTTCTAAAATTTTGGAATTTCTTCTAAAAAATAATTTTAAAGTATTGCCCGCTTTCTCGGAGGTATTTTCAACAGAGAAACTGATCTCTTAATTTGAAAAATCATGCCAGATGACAACTAGCGCTGTAAAGGCCTAGAAAATACAAAAAAAAAAAAATTCATCTCGCTTGCACTTCCATGTGCAGATTAGCTGCCATTGCTGCGTTTTAGCTCACCTTAGCATTAGGGCTTCTGCATTCTAAGTATCTGCTTAGTTACTGATTACTGCAAGAGCCTGGAAGTGATGATCTTCCTGTTGGGGAACTGCATAGGGATGATATATCCTACATCCTTTGAGTATTTTGATAGTTTCTGCGTTTCCAGGGTGCTAAAATAAACTCTTCACTCATACTTATTCGAGGGCAACGTGACTTCTCAACACCCTCTATTAAAAGTCATGACGTAACTGAACATTATGGTGATACAATACGACGTTATGGCCTATGACGGGGCAATGCAAAGGGCATAAAGCTTCACTTACAGACTGGATTCCAGTAGAATTTTGGGGAGGTAATGATTCATGTGATTTATGTGATTGAATGTAAACACACTTTGCATTCTTTTACTTCAAACGGAAAAGCGCGTTTTGCATCTACTCTGCTCCAGGTGAGTATGCAGGATGTTGCAGACGAACTTCCCATGGCCTGGAATAGTGAGCCTCATTTGAGAGGTCTGTCTTCAACCGGGAAAATAAACGTTATTGAAATAAAGAATTTTTCTAAAGGGGATAAAGTCAATTCTCAACCTCAGCTTCTGAAGAGAAGTGAAGTTGTCAGTTTAACACTGGATCGAAAAACCAAGACAGCAATTCGGTTTATTTCAGCTTTTGAGAGACCTTCCTTTTTTGAGCCTTCCCAGCTTAGTATTGAAAGAGGGATAAATGTAGATATAGCTGAATATGAAACAGCCGGGAGGATTTATTAGACGTTGTGTTTTGTAACCTTTAAAGAAAGGAGAAAGCCTGGTATTATCATTAGCTTTCATAGAGTAAAATGAGAAATGGTAATAAGGAACGCTTAATACTGTGTATTTTTATAAAGAATTATACCTACCCTTTTAAATAAATGTTTAAAATAGTTTGTGACAAAAAGGTTACGAGCTGACTCCAGCCCATTTAAAACAAAGATTACAATAAACACACACACATGAGGTTTTCAGGCTGAGTACTTAAAAGGTCAGCATTGAGGTTATAATTTTCCAACCGAGATATGTTATCCTTACCGCTTTTTTTAAAATTAAGCCTGTTTTATTTGAGATGCTAAAACACACATTTAACCTCTAAGCACGCTCTTATTTCTGGATGGTGGTTTGATTTATCTAAATGTGTTTGGCACCTAGTTTGACCTTGGTCTTCCCATTTCCTTTTGTTGTTTTAGGATCCACGTGTTCGATTGCCAGGGATTTTGGCAGCCAGGTTGAAATACTTGATGCGTACTGCTAGGCTGAGCGAAATAGATGCAAGTTGCTAAAAGAAGAGATGTTTTCTCCCTTATGTAAATCTGCTGAGCTGAGCAATAGTGGTGCTTTCTTCCGAGATTTTCCATTTGGTAGCGCAGCTGATTTCCAGCCATTCCTATTTTTCACGCAGTATGAGTTCAGTTCTGAGCTCATACATCACTGACCACATGCTAAAAATGGAATTCCTTTTACATTTAATATATCTCCATCCCATTTCTTCTTTCTAGAAGGCTTGTTAGGCTCACATCCTCCTCCTTTATTGGGTTGGAGTGCATTTTAAGAGCATGGACGTTAATTCTTGATGGAACGTTTTCTCTTTCTCCCCTCAACAAATAATTATGCGGTGGGCTGCTGAAGAGACTTAATAGCCCTCTCAATGCACAGACAAATACTTTAGAGAAAGATATATCTGCCTAATTAATAAAAGGCTGGCACGTCAGCATCATGTATCATCTGAGCATCACCCAATTAAAAATAGCAGAAGGACGACATGAATTGTGATGTCATCTACCCAATCTTCGTCTGGGTGGTTTTGACATTGGCACAAGGAGTTGCCTGTCTTTACTTGAAGCTTGTGCTAAAAGCATAAAAGAAATGGGGTGTGTGTGTGTGTGTGTGGAAATCTGACACTTTAAAGACTGCATACGTTTTGAAGACGTGGTCATGAAAATATTGACAACCTTTTAACAGGTTTGCTTTTTTATTTTTCTTTTCAAATTTCAACAATGCAAATCGATGTGGGTTATTGGAGTTTCATCTTTTGGAGCCTTACTGGGCTTTTAGCTCTTTGGTAGGCTAATGGGTAACACACAGTAATCGATGGTAAGAACACAACATCGGGCGTTCTGTCAAAAGCTGTCTCTCAAAGTTCTTTTTTTTTTTTTTTTTTTTTTTACCTATAAACTTAACGTTTGCTTACTGTAGTGAGTAATGAGTATTTACACTAAAAGCAGCCAAGATTTAGTTGAATAGCGGAGTGGATCTGGCTGGTAGATGATGTGTGGCATGTTTGGTTTTGCGTGGCCTGTATGCTCCGAGCCTGAGGCAATTTACACTGCGGGAAACTTTTCAGACCTACTTGTGCTTAATTATGAAGATGAACATCGCTGTGCGTTACTACCCCTATTTCTTTAACAATTCTGGAAATACAGATAGGTGAAGAACCAGCAGCGGCGGCTGAAGCGGGGCTAGATGCTGGCTCCTGTTCACTTGCCCCAGACTGTGCACCTTTTGGGCTACTGCAGCTACGATGTGTGACTGAATCTTAGATGGTGTGAAACTGGAAAGAATACCTGCTTGTTCTCTGTTCATTGATAGGTATTTTTGAGCTCGTGTTTTCCTTGCATCCTAATACGTATTTTTGGTTAAAAAAAAAAAAAACCTAAAAATTCTATTGTTTGAGTAATCATGTGGTGAGATTTTGCTCCTTTCAGAACAGTTATTTTCTTCTATTCCATAATTTCGGGGATTTGGGGGGCAAACAGCTTCCTAAACTTTCAGAAGTTTTGAAAACACTGATGCTCGGAAGTAAAAGACAATAATCAATTTTGTCTAAAGGATAACGGGCTAAATTTAGTAAGCTAGAACTGTGCTGCGAAGATATTCAGACAAATTCTATCAGTGTACTCCTTTGGGGTTTTTCGACAGACTTTTGGCATGAAAAATTTACCAAAGCCCAGTTCAAATCTTATGACTCATTACAAAAGATGAATGAACCTATGAACTTGTATGACCATGGTAGCCAAGTTCAGTTCAGACTGCAAATACACTAAATGGGCGCTGCCGAGAGTTCTGAAAGTGTGTAATCCGCCAAAAGCAGCATCAGCTGCAGCCACTTGCAGGGGTTTTGAGCAAAGGAAGGATTTGGCTGGAGCAAGAACGATTTGGAGCGTGAGAAGAGTTCATGCTATATTGAGGAATGCAGAAGAATAGTCAAGGAGTTACTTTTCAATTTGCCGCCTTTTTAAATTACGCCGTCGTGCAGGGCATTGTACTGGCACAAGAAGAAAAGAGATGCTCTCCTCATTAGACGCTGTCTCGTCCCAGCGTGGAGGTAAGAGCTGAGGGGCTTCCGGGCTCTCCATTCAGAACGTTGAAAAGAAAAACAGAGGCAGTTCAAGATGTGTTCCAGAGGCCAATGAGAGCCTTTTGACTGATCTCAAAAAGTACTAACCCAACCCTTGCAGGTGTCTTTTGAGGGATGGAACCTGTTGCTTACTCTAAAATTATTTATTAGCTCAAGGTACGCTATGGAGGCTCGTCACAGTGAAGAGCTGCCGTCACTGCTGCCTTGCCTAGTGATGACTCTTTCTTTTCCGAGGGACCGTTTGAGAGGACCATGGAAAATACTAATAACTAATATTGCTCTGTGTGCACACTCACGCTTATTCCCATTAGACCATTTCTAGTTGTGCCAAGAAATACAGTTCTCAGCCACATATATTAAACAGTTTAGGAAGCAGTCCTTAGACGCTGTGTGTAATAAGGATTTTAGTCAAATGAATTTTAGTCAAATGAATAGAATAAACTATTCAGAAATTTGAAGGTGCTACTGCTGTGGCCGCAACCTGTTGATTTGCTCATCTGAAATCTCCTTTAAGGAAGTCATGCTGAAAAAATATTTTTCAGACCCAGGCCTTTTCTCTCAATTACACCTGTTTTTGAATTTGAAGCAGATGGGACCATTTTTCAAGCATAATAGCTTTAAATATTTGCTTGTCATTAAGTTCAGCATATTTTGTCTTGCCTATTGAGGCCCAATACGTCGTTTCTTAGGGAAGGTGGTGTGCTTTTTAAGTTTTGAAAGCGCACAGAAATGTATTGATCTAAACATTACTAACTAAAATGTATACTGGTATTTGAAGTTCTATGTGAAATGAGTTTACACAAACTGTGTATTTTTCAACTGTGTTTTCTATTGCAGTGACTTTTCATACTTAGAAGACGTAAATTGTCCTGGGAAGAGGCTGGATCACAACCAGAAGCATTGGTCTTTCTGGTGAGTATTAGGCTTGAGACATTCAGGCTTTAGATTTTTTATTTTTCATGTTCTGGGACAAGGTATTACATAGAAGTGAAAGATGTCTCTGTGAGAGCGGATTTTCAGATGTATGCTAGCTGTTCTTACCATGTTAGTGTGTACGATGTGTTCTCTGTGAGAAACGTATATTCACCACTGGAGCTTAAGACAAACGCTCGTCCATACATTAAAAAAGAAAAGAACACCTAAAAGTAAAACCAATATGGATTTTTATAGGTTTACGGATGGTGGAATCGATTTCTAATAAGCAAAATGAGACTGCGCGAATGAGAACTATTTTGTGATCCTATGGATTTATGAGATAGCATTGACATTTTCAGCTCAGTCTTGTTTTACAAAATGCGTGCCTTCACCAGAAGCACACATAATTTAATCTCGAGCATGCATTTGTGCGGTAAAGTATGGGAAGCTTCGTGATGACTGGAGTATGTTCCATGCTCCGCTGTGGAGTATGTTCAGCTGGCGAGGTACGTGGCTCAGCGAGCGCATGCGAGACATTCACCTCCTGAAATACGCGTTCTGTTAAATAAAGCTTTGGAAAATGTTAACAGTTAACGTGTGTACAGTAACTCATCCTGGAAGTTGCAGTCGGTTGAAACTCTAAAAGAAGAAATGGGTCAACAAAACACGGATCTTTGCTACTGAAGTATGCAAAGCAAAGTAATAAATTATGCATCCTGATCACTAACATATGCAAATTGATCTATCACATGCATAACAATTTGACTAGAAAAATATGTACGTAAGTCAATGAAAAATCAGCAGGCTGTGCAATTTGATGTGTGCATTATGTAACTTCATCACAAAAGTAAATGAAAAGTTAAATGACAAAATTCATTATTTAGATGAATCATTAAAGAACACCAAAAAGACTGAAGATCTGATCCTTTAGAGGCACTGATATTCTCGGGGGCATAATAATTGTTGTGGGGACCCAAAACCTCGTGCCCGGTCGCATTTACTTCCATTGCCATGACTAGGAGCACTGTTTCGTTCTGTACCTATGCAGAAGGGTCAGAACCTGGATTTGACAAACCTGGTGAAGATAAACAGCATACATCCCAGATCTGGTACCGCAGCTTTTGTTCACGTCACTTTCCTGTTCAGTTTTGTCCTCTTCTCTGCTTTGGTGAGGACTGTATGTACGCTTACAAAACCAGCTGAGTGACTCGGGGAACTTCTGAAAGAAGTCAACTCTCAGTCACGAGAGCAAGATTTCTGTGCTCTTGGTTTGAGGAGGCAAAATGCAATGTCTTTTGTTTTCCACTCAGCTGGGGTCGCTCCCGGTGGTTTTCAGTGCCCTTTTGATTTCTACACCGTCTGCAGGCTGGATTTTTCTCTCTTAGAAGTGAAGAAAGCCAGTACAAAAGTAGTGAGCCTACTTTTGGGAGACTGCCAGCCCCTCCCATTGGAGAGGAAGGCCTTTGAAGTCCTTCAGAAGGGCTGTTTGCTATTTACCGACCTGTTTGAAGAATTTTCTAGGGGAAAAGACAACTTTAGCAAGATTTGCAAACCTCAGATTTCCTTGCTGCTCTTTGGTTTGTTTTTTGTTCTGGGACTGATATAGTAATAGTATGGATTATATGAGACTTACTTCCTAGTGATAAGAGATTATATCTTTTTCCTAGTGATAGAAGGTTGTATCCATGCCTCCTATGAGCTTCTTTCATAGAGTTGCCCTCTTCGGGAAGGCAGGATTATTATTTTTGTATCTTTGAAGATCGTTCTTCTGTTGGGAGCGCGCGTAAGGAGTCTCGAATATCACTTCTTTGCAAAATGCACACCATCATAGCGCTGAAGTAAGAAGTAAATTGGCAGTCTCATAAAGACATCAAGCCAATCCTGATTTTATATTATACAGTTGCTTTTCTCAGATGCCGGGCTGGGCGATTTGCACATAGGATATCTTTGTGCTCAAAAATGTCCATTCAGAAAATGTGATACAGGGAGGCAAGAAAGAGCTACTAACTACTCAGGGCACTTGTTTTGCTATACAAGAAGGTTATTACTCCCAAAGGTGTTAAACCATAATGAGTAAATTTCATTGAATTTCAAAGCATGAGAACAGCATGTTGATCAATGGCCTTCTAGGCCCTTCTGTTTCTTACAGTAACCGCTAGCTCTTCAGGAAGCCTAGGGAAGACTGTAAGGGCAAGGCAAAGCACATAGTGATGCTTATAGAATATTCTCTCATCTTCCAGGCTTCCGGAGTCAGAGGGGATGCCAGTGCGTTAAAACACCCTTTCCTAGATAGCTCTTCTGTTGGTTTGTCTCATTGCTTTTTGAATCTCTGACGACTTCTAAAACTAAATTTAGTTCCGCAGTGTAATATGTAGCGCCTGGTGAAGTAGCTCATTTTGTTTGTTTAGAACGTACCCCATCTTAATTTGTTTCACGCCTCCTGTTTTTTCTAGTAGAAGAGATAGCGAGCAGTCCTTCCTTCGTATTTCTTTTCTGTTGTCTCCTCTCTGAGCTATAGTTATATCTTGTGTGGCAGACATTCAAAACTCATTGCTGTAATTTCTTGTATCTACATCTAATTCTAATCTGTCCGTTTTTGGATGCCGAGAGTGAAAGTGAGTCGCTTTAGTGAGCTCCTGGCAATAGGGATCACTTCAAAGGCTTTTATTGATAATCTCTCCCAGAACTGCCTGATATTGCTGCTCTCAGAAGGGAGTTGATGAGTGCCTCATACTTGGTACCCTCTGCTCCTGCTCACAGCTCCTCAGACCAGTGTGTAGGAACTTTGAAATATTTTACTGAGTTTAAGCCTTTTGAGCTTTTTTTCCCTGTCTGAATGAATTCTCAATTCTTCTCTTCAGCCTTCCTCCCCATCTTCCCTGCACCAGTTAGGACACCCTTCTGGGGATGGGAGACGCTGTTTCTGTGCAGCACAGACTCTGTCTAGCTGCTACTGTGGTATTTGTCAAAAGTAAGAGGAGACTCCTTCAAAGGTGCCGGATAGTCTGTGGGATGCTTTTGTCCCATGATACAGCTTCATTTGCTTCCAGGAGTGCCCAGGACAGATTTTGTGTATCCAATGAGGATACGGGGATTGGTCTGGTTGGGATGTCCATTTAGCACAAGCGGTCAGTCAGCTCATCAGCACGATCTGGCATCTGGACAGGCATATCAGACGTATTGGTGGAGCACAGGGAGGAAGGTGCTGGACAAGGGAATGAGGGAAAGTGAAGCAGAGTACTGAGGATAGGGAGATAACATGTAAAGTAAGAGGGCGAGGACAGAAGGGCACAGCAGGGGAGAGGGGAAGGACAAAATACCAGGTATCAGTGCTTCATAGGAAGCTGAGAATGGCAGCGACGCTGTCATTGAATTTTCTGTACTAACTTGGGAGTCATTCTAGTGCTGAATATATAGTTGGGAGGAAAAATACCTCCCAAACATGCAGAAGATGGCTGGCTCTGGGCTAGATGATATATGAACTGGCCACTAACTTTAGACAGTCACAGATAAGGTGAATATACACACCTTTCCTCCTGGAGAAGGAGACGGGACTCTGCCAGCCCAGAGCCCGCTTCTGGCTGTAATGAAGACTCTCTACCTCTCTAACAGGGACTTGCAGAGGATGGTTTTCATGCCTGGTCTCTTTTCAGGCTGCCTGCTTGGGTTGCTGATCTTGCAACTGCTTCCACAAAGAGCTATATTTAAAATACAGGACTAAATCTATTCTATGTCTTTAAACAGAATAGCTTTTTCTGGCCCTAAATGATTAGTGTGCTATGTTTAAGAATATAAAACCCATTTTCTATATTTGGAATTAGACCAGAATAAATATAAAACAGAGTATCCCTTGTGCTGCATAGTTTATAATTGAGTTTGCTTCTTTTTTCAATCTTGAACGTATAGCTTATAAATTAGTGGGGCAGCAGAGTGAAGCAGAGTGTAAAATATTGCAATAAAACTGAACACTTTGTGTCTTCCTCTGTCACAGTTATGATCATTGCAGAAAATAGTTATTAAATCTCAAAAGATTACTTTAATTTAATTGCTTGTGTTCCTAGAGTCCCACAGATTTAAAAAAAAAAAAACACCCTGTAATACTGCTCTTCTTCATTCAGAAGGAAGCTGCAATGTTGAATTTTCACATAAACAAACCTTTTATCTGTTAGGTACAAAACAGAAATACTATTGTTCAACACCTTATATGCAGTTCATTTAAAATTTCCTACATATCTATAAGCTTAACGCTATTTTACTTCTATTAAGGAAGTTGCCAATTCTTTGGTGATAGTTTTGTGTTTTGCCAAATTGTTTAAAAAGCAGCAAAACCCACCAAAAGAGTCAGCGTGCTTGACATTTGAAAAGTAAGCGGAGAAGCGGGCAGCATTACAGTTTTGAGCTTTTCTCCTTTATTTATTAACACGTCCTAAATCTTTTGTCAACGACGGGTGGCTCTTGACCTCCTGGTTTTTCAGGCGTGCTCACAGGTAAAGATATTTTTTGTCGTCTTTGGGTCAGAGATTGGCCAGATTGATATCCTGCTGCTTACAATTATTACTTTGGTTATCTCTACCCCTAGTTGCTTATACTATTTTCTTGAAGTATCACGTATATATACGACTAACCATCACTGCTACTGTGACCTTTTTGTGGTTGCTGTCAAGTCTTAACTACCTTCCTTGGGCAGCAAGTCTCTGGCAAACTAGTGGAAAGGTATCCTGGCATGAAGTGATGCCCTGGTGTCCGTGCCAGACCTGTGCCTTATATTTGGAGTATTTCAGTCTTTAGCAGAACCCATTTACAACCCAGTGGTGACCGTCAGGACGCTGGCTCTTAGTTTAGCTCTGATTTCCCCTCATCAGCCACAGCACCCCAGTGTTACGCGGAGCCCTGTTGCTTCCAGTTCCCCTTAAAATACCTGTCACCTTGCCTGGTGTTTCTCTGATGAGTTCGTGAAAACCTGGACATCATTTGGAATGTGTTTCCAAGTTGGCGTGTTTGAAAATTTGTCTTCTATCCACTAATTAAAACAGCAGTAGATGAAAAAGAAATAGATTAGCAGCAGCACAGAGGACGTAAGTAATCAGACACTTACTTAGCGAACTGTTGCAAGTATGATCCATAGACACGTTATTGGCATATAAACTGGGCACAACGAGGATTTTAATGAGATTTGATAGGCTACTTAAATCAGATTCTTAACGGGATTATCCAAATGTGTTCGAGTTGAAAAAAAAAAAGAGAAAATAAATAAAGTAATTGCAACATTCGTGGCAGCAAATACTCAGAATTTGTAAAACATTAAAATACTAAACCACATGGCTACCAGAACAGTTTTCTGTAATGAGGGTAACGTCCTCAATAGGGAAGGGTTCTATAAAAATTACGTCTTCTCTAATGAATATGAGGTCCACAACGACCAATTTAGCAGCGAAAGAGAGGAACCAGCACGGCTCGGGTATCGTTAGGGATCAGTCAGTCCTCAGTAAGAAGCCATTTTAGACAACGCCACTACAACAAATAATTTCTCTAACAAGAGCAATCATTGGGGTGACAGAGCTTTCCTCTCCTTAACGGGGGTATTGCTATTCTTATGGGGTTTGGTTTTTTTTTTTTTGAAAAGCAATAATCTCAACGTTTGAGACAACTTAATAACTTAACAGAGGTTTAGTATTCAAATCTAATGCATTTCTTCATTTATGGTGTCCTTTGTTTTCATCTCTCAACTGACACCAATAATTGTGCTCACCAACGCAACTAGCACTGGCTTCTTTTAAGAGTTAGTGCTGGTTTTCTGTACCAGTCTGCCACCCAAAAGAAGTCATTTAGTCACGCGTCCTTCCTCATTTCTGTAACTCATACTCACAACTTGTTTCACTCTCTTAAGTCTTTTGACAGCTGTCTCCGTTGTATATTTTCTAATATAGGAAATCCCAGATATTGAGCATTTAAAAGCAAGTGCTGCTAAGTCATAGTCCAGAAGTTTTTCCAGTTAAGCTGGAATAAAATGTCAAAGTGTAGATCCTTGCTTTTGCAAGTAACAAAGCTTTCCGCTATTTACGTTTTTGTGGAGAGCGTAAATTGTAATTCTGTATGATGAACCAGGGGAGAAAAATAAAATTGATGTGCATCTCTCAGAGAAATATGTGCTCTTTTCATATAATAAGGACAGAGACAGAATCATCAAAGTCATTCTGTTTTGGAAATCTTCCTAAAAAAAAAAAAAAAAATTTTAGTATTTGTGTCTAGTTAATAAATTGAATTAATATGATTTGTTCATGGTTCACTCAGAGAGAAGGACGTTATGTGTCTGTCCAGTTTGGGTCTTCATGAGATTCCTGGCAGGATTATCCAAATGTGTTCAAGCTGAAAAAAAAAAAAAAATCTCACATTAAAAAAAGGTCTTGTAACATTTACGGCAGCAGACAGCTGGAATCGGAAAAACAGAAAAACACAAAAGCGGTGGCTTATCAGAGCAGTTTACTGAGACAAATATTCCCAGTAGAGAAAAGTTGTTTAATTTGAAAGAGGTCATGCAGTTTTGATCTGCACAGAAACTGGCGGTCAAAATAAAGGCCTGGGCTATGCAGTGCTCTGCTGGCTTTTTATTTTTGCCTTGGTTATTACAATTAGAGGGTGCAGCCTATTTCCTGTACCTAACGTGGGGACTAAGCCCTTTGTCTCTGCCCGATTTTTAGCAGCTAGAATTTGTATTCTACGAGTAAGACTAATGGTTCTTATTTTCCAACAGTTTTTTTCAAGGTATAAGAAGGGATCGAGTACTCGCTCGCTTTGTCCTGCTTTTCTGCAGGTTAGTTTCTCATGCTACTTTTCTCACAATCTAAGTTTTGGTTGAGCGTAATGCCTGTCTCCGTGTATTTAAGAGAGGAAGATGACACCCGTGTGCCTTTTTCATGCTCAAACGTTTGAGTTATAAACTTCTCCGTACCCATAATTTTAGAGCAGTCGAAAAGACAAAAATAATCATCATTTAATGTACAACTTATCCTAAAATGGACATCGCTTCGGCTGGCGTCATGCCTTTATCGATACTAACGTAGCATTTGAGAATCCGTTTGCTGAAAACCTGCTGAAAGTATGAACTCCTTTTTCATGAGTGCACTCTTGCTCCTGCAAGATAGATTGCACCCCTTTGACGTTTTGTCCAACATAATGAACTCGT
Source organism: Rynchops niger (assembly GCA_013400035.1). Classification (NCBI taxonomy): domain Eukaryota; kingdom Metazoa; phylum Chordata; class Aves; order Charadriiformes; family Laridae; genus Rynchops; species Rynchops niger. The sequence goes on from VXBH01007437.1 coordinate 848,444, forward strand.
ACTCATTTGGTTTTCAGTTGTAAAAGCTTTCCACTCCTCCTTTAGTCCAGCTACATATCTGTGGTGTTTGTTTTTTCATCTGCAATTTAAGATGTGAAAAGAAAGTCACTCCAAAGCAGATGAAACTTTCATCCTTCGCCTGTCCTACTACTCACAACAGAATAATTTAAGGTCTTGAATTTGAAATGAGTATATCAAATTTAGGAAGCAAAGTGTTTTTCTGGAAGTAGCACACAATGATAGATAAATTTAAAGACTCCATAAATATTCTTTTATACTTAAAGATATAATGCCTGCTCCTGCTTTCATTCAGTTATTCAGTTTCTGAAGGTTGTAACACTCGATTTCATACAGCAGAGTTAAACACAACGTTAGAAAACTGGGATATCCAGAGCCCCTTATGTGCTACCTACTAGATACGTTTTTAAGCGTTTGTACAGTGGCCAAATGTAAAGAGTCATTATATTTCTAGTATCTGTTTAATACCTTCAGAGTAAAATAGAGTGTAGAGATTGTATACAAATACAAACAATAAAAAAGAGGTTTTAAGATTAAACAAAGCAACGTGGTGTCTCTCAGCATGTGTAGAAGAGTTTGATGTCACAGTTTGTAACGGAAAAGGGCTTTTGGTATTTTTTAATATGTATTAAAGAGATACACAAGGCTGGAATAAATGATATTCCAATTTGAAGTTTTAACCGGGTGAATACTTTCACTCTAATCTATTGGAGCTTTAGTGGAGTCCAGCTGAATAAAACACAGTGACTCTTTTTCCGTAAAATTAAATACTTCACCTGTACTGGGGATGGAGATCTCAGGATTTTGGCTTAATCAATGTCCCATTGAGCTCACTAAGAAATTTCCTCCTTCACCTGCTTCGTATAATTAGCCAAGAAGTTTAATGTCTCTTAATGGAACATTGAGCATCGCCTCCTGCTGCAGGTAAATTGACCATTCATCTTTTGCTTTTGTGGCAATTCCTGTTTTACTCGTACCTATTTCCAACTCCTTCCCTCAAAATATATTACTTAATTAGTATTTATAACAATGGCTTATTGTAAGATGGGGTTCAAAGGTGTGAGAGCAGCTCAGTGAAATATTTCAGCTGCTGACTGGTAAAGCCATTATTGTTCTCCAGAGGGGAGCTGTAGACTTTATATGATTCACTTAACAAAATAGACCAAAGGTGAGTGCGAGGTGATCCTTAACAGGGTTATCGGCAGGATTGTACTGAAGAGAGTGTATGCAGGGAATAGGGTTGTCTCTAGGATAACAAGATTATTCCCTGCTGAATTCACCCTGTAAAGAACCAGGCGTAATATGCAATAGAGGAAATGAATGGGACAGCTAGAGATTTGAAACAGATCTTTGATTAAAGTGGTGCTGCCTTTTGAGAAAGGTGGAATTTGGAAAAGTTAGGGAGCAAAGGGTTGGAAAAGTTGTAAAATAAGTAAAAAAAAAAAAAAGTTGTAAAATACGATTAATAGTAAAAAAGGGTTTGGCTGTATGTCAGGTGAGATGCAGTTTAATATTAACCCTTACCCAGCAATATTTATTTTGAATGCTTTCCGCAATCTGAGATGAGGTTTTCACGCAATCATTTAATCAGCTGTACTCGTCAGACATAGCATTTTAAATATAACGCTTTTTTTAATCGACTACCTCCATCAGATAGACTAATGTCTTTCTGGCTCCGGTTGTCTTTGGTTCTATAAGAACATCTCAGGGTCATTTATACCGCTGGGTATAAATTCCTGTAAATCTTTCTTCTGCTGTTTATCTCAATGCACAAATGCAACTAAATTTGTTAACGCATGCTATCAAGCATAGGCATTCCTGACTTCTTCCAAAACAGTCACTAAACCTCTTGCTTAAATAGATAATGTACCACATAACAAGCACCACGATTTCGAGGAGACTTTTCTTGGAGTATTTTCCGCTTTGGGCTTGTCATTGACAACCGAAAGCTCTTGTGATGCTGTTTTGGTACCTTACAGGGTGGGGACACATTCATAAGGATTTCTGGTCTTACGTGTGCTAATCCCAGTGAACTGCCATTGCCAGGAATCAAGGACAAGATATTAATGGCTTTGGGTCCGTGAGGCAGGTGTCTTTGTTTTCTTCAGCATTTACGCCATCCCAGAAGCGGCTCTGGGTGTCTCCTCACAGGTTTCTATTCCCTCTGCCTCGCTCAGGAGCTGCACAGAGGGACAGGTTTGATACACGGAGAGCTTGGAGTGCAGATATGGGTTTACGTGCTGTGTGCAAGTTTAGAAGTGAAACGAAATTTGCCTGTGCATCTCCCTAAATACATCAGTATAAGCTCCAGCTACCGTCCAGCACTCCTTCCAGAAAGTTTTCTCTTTCTAAATACCATCATCCTCACCAGTACGATCTCCTCTTGAGCTGTAATGTTATTGACAGTTGCAAGCCAGTCAAGTACAGGTTTTCTTGGCTGATTTGTCCCACTTCAGCGCTGAACAGTTTAGTCTAATAAAAGACAGCAAGGCACCTGCAGTCACTGTCTAGAGAATCCAGGTAATGCTGTCCCCTTTTTAAAGGCATATAATGTCTTAACTGCAAAGGGATTCAGTCATGGGCACAAAAGAAGTACGGGTCTGAAGGCAAGATTAAAGAAATGACTCATATCCAACAGTCAATGCGCGCCACCGTTTCTCCATGGGGCAAACACCAGGATGAGGGTCGAAGGGTTAATCTGTGTATCAGGGTGAGTGGGTGGTGAGGGAAGAAGCATAATGCAGGGAGTTGGTCAAGGCTACATCAAGAAAGACCTGAAGATATTGACAGGTAGATCAGGGAAGGAAAGCAGAGATTGTGAGAAATGAGCCCCTGGGATGGAGCTAAAGGGGTCATTTAAATGAACCAAGGGAGAACCAGAAACAGAAGAATAATGATCGTGTTAGGCAGGTATACACAGGGAGGCACGCCTCCCATTTTGGGGGGGAAAAAAAAAAAAAAAAAAAGAGGTAAACCAGTTTTAAAACTACCAGGGATTCTATCCTGGAGGCTTTGGAAGCCCTTATCTTTCTTTTATATTTATATTGAAGCATTTACAAGAGGAAAAAGCATTTCAGCCCATCCAGACCTAAAAGCATTTAGAAATGGGGGGAAAGAAATCCTCCTCCCTCTGACCACTGGCCAGAGGTATTGTTAAATACCCACCTGTGTGGCAACGTATCGGGAACTGGAGCTATTGCCAGGGAGGGCAGGGTAGCTGGGAGATGTGCAGCTCCCTCCTGAGAGCGACGGAGACTTGTGGTGCCGCAGGACTGGGCACAGCCTGCGCAGAGAGCACACCTTGGCCCCGTGTCCTCCTGCGCCCGGCCCTCCGCGTCAGAGTTCGTCAACAGCATTTTGCGCTTCTGTCCCCCTTTCTCTTCTCTGCATGGGTTTCATCCTTCCAGTACCCGAACGTGGGAGAAGAAAAGATGCTTGTCAACACACAGAAACGGCTCGTGCCTCTTCAATTTGGACACGGTTCAAGTACGCAGGGAACTTGCAGGGCACGAGCTGCCATGAGCTTTGCACTTCCAAATTGCGCCGAGCTCCGGCTGCCTGTACTTTAAGCAGCAAGTCCTCTTCGTTTCTGGTGACAGAAATACCTTTTGTGTGCCTCAGGGGAGCCCCTTTCCCTTGTTTGGCTGGGTTCGTATTCCTATAATTATGTCTCAGTTAGTAAAACATGTGCCTGGGAATTAATCCTGTGGTTTTGATTAAGGATCACTTTTTTTTTTTTTTTCCCATCCTCCTCCTCCTTCTGTTTTTAGAAGAGGGAGAAGAAAACTCATGGCAGAACCCGCCCGAGCCTTGTAAAACCTCAGTGAACCCTAAACAGAGAATCTTTCGTGTCACTTGGCAATATAAATGAGCATTAGATGCAATAGAAGTTATATTTAACTATATCATTAAGCTCTTCACATGTGAAAGAATACTGAGAAGGGCAGAAGATAAGACTATTGTCTTACAACTTTTCTGTAATTAATTACCGGAGTGAAGCAAACAGAAGGCCTGTCAATTCCCAATTACGGTATTGCCCCCACTTGGATTATAAACGTTCTTCAGAATTAACTAATTGATGGGCCATATCATCTGCAGTAGTCGCACATTGCCCCTACTTTCATTACAGCCAGTGTAACTAGGACACTTTGCAAGGGTGGAAGCTCTGACCTGATGTTTTATTCTCATTATCCTCACTGTCAGCTCATACGGCACTTCTGTGTCATACGATTCCCTTAACACGCAGCAAATATTTACCAGGCTCCCCTGTTTGCTTGAGCTGGACTACAGATGACCAACTGTCATCATCAATCAATTCATCAACTGAGATAATTTGATCCTTACTTTATCAGAGCCTCTGATCAAATAGGTTTCTCCCCGAGACAGCGTCCAAACTCAACAAACTGACTCTTATGTCACTTGTACTCGGCAGCAACATTTTACAGTCTCTTGGAAAACCACTGTCATCTTATTTCTTGCTGCTACAAACCCCGTTAAGAATTTCGGTTTATTTTGTGGGGAGAAACAGTGCTGAAGGATACCTTTCCACGATCAGGGTCTGTATACTTTTGAACGTTAACGTGAAAAGCATTACTGCTTTCCTTTCTATTTGAAATAAGTATTGAATGCCAAGGATACCGAGGCGCTATCACTAGGATATGAGACCCTCCGTTTTGATGACAGTAACAAAGGCTATTCTTAAATCTGAAAGACTCAACGCCTTGAAATATTAATTCTTCCAGAGTTTTGTTTTATAAAACATATATAATTCAAAGGCACTGGATGGTGAAACTATAGTGGTAAATTACGAGAGTTATTAAAAACTCTCTTTCAAGCTAATATCAAGTCATCAAAAAATTGAATACTCCTGACCCTTTTACTGAAGTGTAAATTAGCAGCCTAATGGTAATATTCAGATGGGCAAAAGAAATATAAGCTCCTTTTGATGAAAATATAAGAAAGTGCTTCCCTACTGTGAATCATCTTAACACGTGAAATAGCATTTTGGTACAGCGATCTCTGCAAAGGGCACAGTAAGCTGGCAAATACGGTAACAAAAGATGAAAGCAATTTCGTGCATCTCTTGCCAATGTTTTTTTCCCTTTTTAGTTATTATATAAAATCTGAACATCTCAAACATCTCTGTGTGTTACTTTTTGTTAAAAAAAAAAAGGTTTTAAACTTTTTAAAAAAAGACTAGCCCAATGAATAACTGTGTTCCTTACAAAAACACTAGTTATGGAGGTAAATTAAAGCTAAAGCATATAAAAGACTGATCCTTTTGAAGAATGCTTCTTGTAAATATTTTAACCTTCCACTAACAGCTGCTTTTACTGCAGCACTAATATTTACATGTTTAAAAAAAGCTAAAAAGCTGTGCCTTTGAAACAGGATTGTTACAAAAATGTAGAAATGTTATATTTTTCTTCTGTAGTTGCATATTGTAGGNACCACCCCTGTCAAAGGCTGTATAGCCTAAAATTCCTCACTGGTAGGAAAGCCCTTCTGCTGTAGTAAAAGCTTTATTGTATTATGCTAGTCACTTCTGCTCTCAGATGGAAATTGGACTACTCTTTGTCATACGTGGTAGTATCTTTTATGGGCGTGCAGATAGTTTCCACATATAAAGCAGCCAGCTGTGCCCTTCCCACCCGTCATTTTACGTGCTTGCTTTCCTTCTCTTTTGGTGGATGCAGCTCGTGTAGAGCCACTCTGCCTGCAGGCGTTAATCCAACAAAACACTTGAGCATGTGCTTAACATTAAGTAAATGGCTAGAGTCATTGAACTGTGCTGTCCTACTTCTGAGCGAAGGTGCTGTCATGAATCAGAGCTATAGATTCTGGTCCAGCCCTCATGGAAATCCGTGACGTGGGCAGCATTCGCGTCATTGAGAGCCTTGAACTGAGCCCAAAGATCCAAGCTGTGTGCTGAAGATAACTCTACCCTCACATTCAATGCTTATTTAACTATACATATCGTACCAGAAAATACTGTACCGTATTAGAACTTACTACAAAATTGTTAATTGCAATGCTTTTTGCTTTTTAAACAATCGAAGTCATCACTAAAATGTATAGGTTTTGTCATACATTGTCCCAGGTTGCCTTCTCAGATTAACGGTGATATTGAAAAGACTTACGATAAACAAAAATGGATATTCATTTTACGTCTTTATCTTGGCAATTCTGAGTAAGAGGTGAGCATAATGTTCATGATGATTCATATAATTACCTCTGCAGAATCTTTATCTAACTTAAAAGCTTTTTCTCCTGAGGACAGATCTTTCCACCCACAGATCTCCACTCATACTCAGAAGTGCTCCTGAAGTCAAGGAGGTTCTGCTTCTGACTGAATCTCTCTTTGATGATTATCACGAAGGTGGGTACCTTGTATAGTTTTTTGGGTAACATGGACTGTTAAAAATGAGAGTTTACAGTGACTACAAGAATATGTGCTGGTTGTTATTGAAAGCTGTTTTATAGCTCTTAAAATCTTCTACACTTCTTAGTCTGATCTATTCTATCCAAGAACATATTTGGGGGCAGGGCTGTAATTAGCTAAAGGTTGCAATTCACGATAAAAACAAAGAATTTAGAGACGAAAGACAAGAACGAGGTTAGCTGAGAAGCTGAACTTGGACTCAACCAGACTTTGGTCATTGGCAAATGGAAGTAACTTAAGATAGATGCTGAATTGCACCAACATTTCTCCTCTGCACCGAATGTTACTGCACTCGTGGTTCATATATTCCAGCCGAAGTGCTTTCGTAGTCCAGCAATCAATAAAAGAAGTTCAATGATATAAACTCAATTCCAAGCTCAGTAACTTTGGTAGGACATTTAAAGGCTTAACCCCTCATTACTGTTGAGAACAACCCTCCAGAAAGCTCTAGGCTCTCTACTGCTGATCTGTATACATACGTGCTTGAGTGAGTAGTCTCTGCGTCCTTTACAATGGGGAGTAAACACCTTATTATTATTCAAATTGAATCTTAGATCTCTCTCAGCCATGGGATGTCACTACAGTTTAATGATGGTTGAGCTGCTCGTGCACAGATGTTGTGGGGTATCGTGAACAGGTACCGCAAGGATATGGGCGCTGTGGCTGTTTGCACGTTCATTTTCTGTGCGTTAAGGTCATGGGATGGGCTGATCTAGGAGGTTTTCTTAGGATTTAGTGCATTGTGTTCATAAAAAGAGTTGCTGGGTTGTAAAAATTGTGAGCAATCATGTTGCCCAGAGATCCCTATAATTTAGCCTCATACTAAAAATAACTGGCTATCTATCATATGTTTTGTGTTGTCTGTGCAAGAAGGCTAAGCCATAAGTAAATTCTATGAGACTACAAAGCGGGGCAAGAAAGCCTGAAAAGAAGCGCAAGCACAATTTAGGCCCAGATTTTAAAGTGATTAGTTCAGAAACAGGCATATTGATGTACATCTGGCTGTCACTTGTAATATTATAATCATTCTCCCTCCTTCTCTCTTAAAACAGCTTCTTTCACAGAATCGCTCATTCAGTCTTCATTAGCCATCTTGCTTGTCTCGTTATTTAACGTGGCTTTCCTGGGACCTGAAGCTCATTTGTAGTTAAAGGACACCTTTTAGGTATTAGAAATAACAAATTTTGTCGTGTCCAGTGAGAACACATCGGTCGCAGGGTTTCAGAGAACAACTTCACCTCGACTGTAGTACAAGATGGGAGGGCAAAGTCCAGAAAGAAGCATCCTGCTCTAAAACCTTTCCTGCATCAGTTCATTGGGCATTATGGTAATTAGATCATCTGTCTAAATAGGGTCCATATGGTGATTTTTCTGTAAATGTTTTCTTTATTTGAACACAGTGTATTAGTCTATTTACAGCTCCACATTGAAATTAACCTTGGAGCCTGGATAATTAGAATCTGAGCTGAGTAGCAGAACAGTTTTTTATTACTCAGGGCAGGGGTGATGGAAATATTAGACGTATTATCTCTGATTCTAAAGTCTAGGAAACAAGTTAGAGATAAATGACATGAACCTGGCAAAGGAGTCATATTCTTGGATTTGTTCTATTTTAGTTTCTTTGAGGACAGCAAAGGAAAATGTAAGTTAATTAGGGTTATCATCCTTTATTAAACCTACAAACTTTTCTTTCTGAAAAAGACAGTTGTGTTTGACTGAGCAGCAGTTCAGGGTATGAAGCTTAAAAAATAAAAAGTTATAATTTCAGCTTGAAAGGGTACCGGTATTGCTGCATTTTTCCAATGCTTTTTGTAAATTTTTTCTTAATGACAGATTTTTATGGCTTTGAGACCGAACAAAATATTTTGAACGCAGAAATCGTTAGAAACAAGGTAAAAGAGTATTCTGATCTTTCCCGTTCGATTCTTTGACACGCATTTTTGATTTTCCTCTGGCACGCAGAGCGTGTATATCGATGAGGTGGCACTGAAATGTTTGAACGGGCACAAACAAATGGTAAGCTTCCCATTTCGTATAATGGACCAGATTTTTCAGAATATTGCCTGCAAAAACATGCCAGAATTTTCTGCACCTCCGTACGTACTTAAGTGCTCTGCTGAATTACTGCCTTCATTTGCGTTAATGACTGATTGTGTTTGCAGTGTCAGACTTGCACAAATAACTGTGCAGCTAATACTCCAGCTGGTTCCCGCAGCCCCAGATACCACGGTAATGGGCGTAACGTGACAGCCTCAGTAGAGGAGGACGGTTTCTGAAGACAAGAGTCCCCAGTAACAGCCAGCACCACTCCTACCTCAAAGCAAAGGCACAGGATAACAGAGGAAGGTACGTTTTGCGCAACTAAACTGGAAATTTTTAGAAGTGCCTGCCTGTTCGCTTCTCCCGCTGGTAAAGGAAAATTGGGTAGCTTGATGCTTTCCTGCCAGGACAGTCCCTGAAGTACAGGCATGTCCAGATCAGTATCGGAAAAACCCCAAGAGGCTGGCCAACGGTGATACCATGTTTTGTTTAAAACCACAGCAAAGCCCCCTGGTCCTTTGGTCCAGGCACTGTAAAGCGTGCAAATCTGAGTTACGGCTCCATACCAGCAGCCGGCTGGAACGCAGGAGCAGGGTGTTTAAATAAACTTGAATCTTACAAAACAACAGTAGCAACATCTCACCGCAATTTCACCAGAGAGCAGTTTAATGAAATTGTTACTAATAGTCATCATGTTACAAATAATCAGAATGGTTTTAAACTGAAAGAGGGGAGATTTAGATTAGATACTAGGAAGAAATTCCTGACTCGAAGGGTGGTGAGGCACTGGCACAAGTTGCCCAGAGAAGCCGTGGATGCCCCATCCCTGGAGGTGCTCAAGGCCAGGCTGGATGGGGCTTTGAGCAGCCTGGTCTGGTGGGAGGTGTCCCTGGTCATGGCAGGGGCATTGGAACTAGAGGATCTTTAAGTACCCTTCTAACTCTAACCATTCTATGATTCTACAAACATAAAACTGAGAGAGGTCTCCTGAGAGGAATCTCCTTCCTTTACTGTCAAGGCAGGTACAGCGTAGGCCAGTAGTGGAAATGTTCAGAGCTCATTCAGGAACCAAGCAAGCCAGCACAGCGCTGTTGCATCTCTTCTCCACATCCACACTGGAGGTTGCAGTGGTGGCTCCATCAGGTGTGACAAGCCACCAGCCCCAGGAGTTTCCCAGTGGGACATCCCAAGGCTGGTTTGCACTGTTTGTCTGAATGAATGTTGCAGCGCCAGTTAACAACCAGGAACTCCCTCTTTGTGACAGTGGGTTAACAAAGAGAATAGCTTTTATTCATTTGTAAGAAGGCCGATACTTTTTTTGGACATCTGCCCCACTACTGGAGGGGTGAATTGAGTAAATGAGGATACGGGGCCTCTGTCGGCAATGAGTACTGGTTTCATGGATTCATAGTGACAAACTTTAATTGCTGTGATATCTCAGCAAAAGACCTCTAAGTTTTTTGGGCTGAGTTGCTGTATTAGATTCTTATTTCTTTTTATGTATTTCATCATTTGAGAGTTTAACATGCTTTCCTTGCCTGAGGTAGGGATATTTATGATGATTTCAGATCACTACTGTACTTGACTGTATTAACTTCTTGTCTGCATGGTTCTGCTTTTTAAAAAAAATGAAAATTTAAGACCATTTCCTTTTCAAAAAGCGGTTTAGACCTGCAGTCTGGCTCTTTCCTGGGCTTGTTAAAACTTCTATTCAAGCTTTTCTGTTGTTTCTCAAAATACCTTATATGTAGATCTTACATTCATTTTATTTTTTCTTTTACCAAAGTCTGCTGAGTAACTGTACTGCCTGCTCAATAGAGAACTGATTACATCTCCATCACCTCTTGCTTATGATAATGATTTCTTCAAGAGAATCAAAAAACTGTATGATATAAATTTTTCCATAGTAAAGCTCGAAGTAAAATTCACTCACAAGTACAGTTTATATCTGGGTCTAAATCCAGCACTCGAGCCGCTCTGTGATATGCTGCTAAAATGTCTGTGGCAGAAGAACTTGGATATCGGAAATAACCCAAATTGCAGTCTGAGGAAAAATGACTTCAGACATTTTTGAATGTATGGTAATGTAATTAGGGCCCCTCCGGTACAAAAGAAGCATTCAACAAAAGTATCTGCTATCTTCTGTCTCTCCTAGATGCCCAAGATCCACACATAAGTGAAATGATACAACTTTTTTTTTTTTCCCCACTGGTTGTTCCTCTCTCCTTATGACTTCCAGAGGTGGGAGCTTGTCCAGCTTCTGCATTAGTGTCCAGGCCATTCTCCAGGAAGCCCATACAGCAGGATAGTTGAGAAACTCTGTTAAGAAATTTCTTGTGCATGAAAAGATGTTCTCCAGCATTCCTCTCTTCTGACTCCCTGTTTGATCGTTAAGGGTAGAATAATGAAACCAAGCATATGGGCTATATTTTCCACCCAAGAGTGCTTTTCTCCTCAGTATCCTGTGTTATTTGTTTAGCTAAGACTTTATTTTCATTTTCCCTTAAAAGCAGTTATCACTTTTGGTTCACCTAACTAGTGCTGTAGTTATTCTCTTTTTATATTCTTGAGTGCTGGTTTCCTAAGTTTGCCTTCCCATGAGAGAAGACAGGAAATTCTTCTGTAGCTAAGGAATCAGCACAGTTGCTATATATACATATTACATTCACCATTTACTCTCTACTCGTGTGGCTTTCTGTTGTTTCTGCCACTCCTTTGGCTTATGCCCCAGGGTCCAACTAACTTGAAGATTTAAATATACATTAGCTTCCAGACCAATAGCTAAATCATCTCCTGTTGTAGCTGCATCTCTTGCTTCTATGAAAAAAACCTCTGAATAGATGATCACCCTTTTTGTCCATATTGTATTATTCTGGCCTTTGCAAACTCTGCAAAGTGATAGTTCAATCAAGCTCCTGGGTTTGGTTTTCTTTCTTTTTCTTCTCTCTCCACCCCCTCCTTACATACCAGAAGTTATCTGCATTTCTCAATGACTCGGGCATTTTTCATGTCATATTAAGATTCTCTGTAAGAATAAAAGTATGAAAGCACCGTCAGTTTGGACTGGGTGATGCTACGGTAAAGTCAGATTCCACTCAGGTATTAGCAGTGACTCTTTCAGTAGCCCAGGTGTTTTGTCCTAGATGCCAGCGCGTATTTGGTTTCTTACGAAGAACTACTTCCGCCCCAGATTCAAAGACTTGTTCTTATATCTGAAAAATTAAGCCATCTCACATTTCTGCATGTTTACCATTGCAAAGGCACATTTTCCCATGTGCCATTTCAATCTACATTGTTGTCTCTCTTAGTCTGAGTGAGAAGTTTCAAAGTTTACCTCCTCTGCATGAATCAACTCAAAAAAAAAAAAAAGGGTGGGGGGGCAGAAAATTAAGAGCTTCAGAAGGACCCAGTGCCAGAAAAATGTCAGCATTAAATGGCAGCGTTGCACTGCCTCTGTGATGAGCGCTTGGTTCCAGCTTGAGTCCCGTCATTCTTTGCTTTTCCAGTCAACAATGATTTTAGTCACTGTGCATCTTCACCCCTTTGTTGCTTTTGTTTGTCGCATTTGTTGAGGACATTTTGAAATGTATTAGATCTTTTCTTTCTAAATGACATTCCCTTTCCACACACTATTCCTTTTATTTTAAAAACTTTCATATTAAGATCTGGCTTCTCTGTGATTTTCCTTTCTTTAATAATACTTAGTAAGACGTTACTGAGGTACAAGAGGTCAGAAGCCACTTCTGTGTGTCTGTGGTGGACCTCAAACTCCCTAAGGATATTAAATAGAGTCAGGAGTACATGGAGAAAAAGAGCTGTGACGATTTAGAGTAAGGGTACTTCCTACTTTTGTGGCTGGGACTGAATGGAAGAGTGGCAGAGATATTCCAGATGGACCAAAAGAAAATTAGACAGCTCAACTCTGAAGAGTGGAGATACGGGGGAATAAATGGAAAGAAGAGAATGGTGAAGAGCAGGGAGAAAATTACCCATTTTGCATATAAATGATGTAATTACCCCCTCAGCTTCTTAGGCAGAAGTTGACATCCCTAATTAAAATAATTTTATGATCTTCTGGGGACAGATATACAAAAGCATAAAGAGAAGGAAAAAATAACAAATACAAAACTAACCAACAGCAGCCATTTTCACAAAATAATTTTGCAGCAGGACTGATGATGTACACGCAGTCTCAGCTTTATAACAAATTATCAGGCTTGTATTTTATTTCAGATGATTCACAGGGCTTGATATAAAAGGCAGAAGCTGAATAAAACCTTTTCAGCAGAGAGAATGATGAAACCGCAATACGAGGACAGGGAATTGAAAGCCTACTGGACTGAGTTTCATTGTTTTCTTCTGATTAATACTGGAAATTGAAAGCCACTGTGTTTAACCTGTGCTGGATGCTACAGTTGCTGTAATTAAGCGTGAGAATATGGTCTTACAACTTGCGCATGCTGATTGTTTTATACAAAGCACCTGGCAAATTTGCCAGCACATACACTATTAAATCTGCAACGGAGGCGTCCGGCCACCAAAGGCTGCCATTGTCTTTCGTTTAATTGATCTACTGTATTCCACCACATCCTCGCCGGGCAAGAAAGCAGTTACGGAGCCTCTTCCAGGCTGCGAGGTAGTGAGGGGACATGTTGTTTTAACCACACGGGAAAGAAGGGGTTATGCTACAGACAGAGATAAAACCCAGCAAGTGTAACAAATCTGGAAAATTCCATTATCATGTGCCTTGTCTTATCACTCGTACCATCTGACTGACTGATTTAATGTTGCTAAGAGACTTGACAGACCAACTTGTTAGCATTACATACTGCACAGTAGCGATTGATAAATCAATTGTTACCACTAATTTTACTCCAACAGGGTGATGTTTCAGTAGTCAGAAGTTGGCTGAAGGATATGCCTGTGTATGTGCAATTGTTTGGTTTTATTTTTTTTTTTACCCCCACGTAGCTGGTTCTCTTTTGCGTTCTCTAAGTATTTTTGGCGATTTCACGGTAAGGGAAAGCTAGAAGCCAAGAGAATAACATTATCCTCAGGCACAAATGCAGAAAATCAGGCTAGAAATCTCACAAGAGCTGGTGTTCCTGTCCTATAACTGCTACTTAGAGTAGTGACTGAGTTTTGAATAACGTAGAAAAATTTAAATCTTTCTTGAGTTATTTACATGTCTAGTCCTGACCGATTAATTAATAAAAGAAAACAAAGCATCTGAAGCCTCAGAAAAGCTTTGGGTTTGGTTCTGCTCAGAGGACGGGCACAGTGTCAAGTCCGTTAGTTCTGAGCTGATTCATCCTGCCCTAATTAATACGATTCACTCGTAGACCACAGAATCTGGAATAACCATTGTGGTTTAGGAGCTAATTAAATATTAGCTAGCGCACCACGTGCTTAGTTCCTCAACTCTATTTACGTAGGTGGGAAGGGGAAACATATTGCAGTTATTGTATCTGACAGACAAGTCTCAAACGTCGTAAAGCCGCAACTTTCCCTTCCCTTTTGCAAAACACCTGCTCTGCAGGACCCTCGAGAAACTCAGCAAAGGTGGCAGGCAGCTGAAACAAAATAGTATGTTTACAAGCAAATAACGGCCTTTGGTTTTTGTGATGTGAATGAGAGAATAACGCATCTGTACTCCTCCTGCGAGAGAAACACAAAATCAGAGGCAGAACAGCGTAACACATTGTACAGAAATTATGTACAGCACCCGTACAACGCGCGAGAAAGCTCGCAGAAAGGGGCTTCTGTGGATGCCATGGATAGCATGATCCTGAAAACACTTAAGGATAAAGGATCGATTCTTGAAAAAAGGCTGAGGCACTGAAAAACACATGAAACGATCCATCCTTGATTCAGCTTCTGCTGTCAGCGAGGGAAGGGTGCTCAATGCTGTACCCTCCTGCCGGAGCGCCTTTCACTCAGAGAATCAAGATTTATTTGCATAATATTTGACTTGGAAACAAATATATGGCTTTCTAGCTGCTTCTTTTGTAAAGATGTATATACGCCCTGCCAAAAGTAGCATGCCGTCTGCACCAGATAGACTTTTCTGTTTTATTCTGGATTTTAGCGTGTGTATAAATTAATCTGTCTTTATCCCGGTTTCTCAAGAGACGTACGTAGCTGTCCGTATACCAGCATTTATCTTTCTGGTTAGTGCCACTGTGTGGATAATACATCACTAGAGCAGTGGTGCTAGTTATGATGTATGACACCAACATATCATAAAAGCATTGCCACTTCTGTGATGTATTATTCAAAACACGGAATTAAACAGAAAGATCAATATAATACGGTCCCTTAATTTTTTAAGGTGGGTTAGAAGGTTTTAGATTAAAGAATACAGGCTCCAGAGGATTTACATGGAGGCTCAGTGCATAACAGAAACAAATGAGAGTAACTGTTACTTGAAATCTGACACAGTTTGTACCAAAAGAGATGGTCAGTGAAACTTTTGAAGTCTCGTTCCCGATATGTTTCAAGCCCTCTCTGTCCTCAGCTCCAATGCGTCCAACTTCCTACCCCCTTCCTTCAGAACATCTTCCACAAAACACTGCCTTGGCTGTCTCCATGTGAGCCAGTTCCCTCCGCTGCCCCTTGCGTCCCTGGACCACCACCGGGCAGCGCTGAGCTGCCGAGGAGAAACGGCCGCCGCATCCGGGTTGACGGGCTACCCGGTGTCCTGAGCGGAGCAGATAATGGCGCATTTATTTTCCTGCTTTTTTTTTTTTTTGCACAGTGAGGGCACTTATTTGAGTCTCTCTGCTCTACTTGGCTGCTGGTTACCACTAAACTTATTGAAATTTAGTTCCTATTGAAGAACAGCTCTTCTTGCAAGGTCGATGGAATTATCACATATTTTCAAAAGTTAATAGGGAGATGATGGGGTAGGGGGTAAAAGAGAAAAAAAAAAAAGTCTAGCCATCCATCTTATTTCCTTGTGGCTGACTTAAGTCCTTTTGTTAAGAACACTATTATTTTCATTAACAGTTATTGTTTTCATGGATTTACACAGATAAAGTTTGTATTTAGGAGCATTCGTTTGCTTTTCCAATGTTGCTCATCTAATGTGTTCAAGAATCATAGCGTAGGCAGAATTTGAATAAGAAATGGTTTAGGCTTTGTGTTTCTGATTTTATTTCAGTCCTGCAAGTCCTTCCAAAGTGCTCAGACAGTATTTCCCTCCTTTTGCTCGGAAAGGTGAAATGGCAAAAGAGGCTGCCAGGTCTTCACATCCACAAACTTTAAGAAGAAACTCTAGATATTGCCAAACATGATTAAAACTGTAACAGTTGGCACTTCTGGGCTTCTCCATATCTCACGTAAAGAAAAACAATCCCACAGCGAGCCACAAAAACGTTCTTAGGTTTGGAAGGCCCTGCTCCATCCTAACAGAATAAAACCTGGGTGTTAGTATCGATTCCCTGCTCTTTGCAGGCTGTTTTTATTGCACAGTTGCAAGCGGTCTTTACATATTTCTATTGCCTTACGGTCGTGGTGCAGCCACCTCGCTTATTTTCTCTGCCTGAATATTCCATTTATTAATCTTTTTAGCCATTTCTTTTTCTGCTCTCTAACCAAAATCTTCTATTTCTAGTTTGGAGATAGTAAATTTATTAACCTTTCTTAGGTAACCTACAAAATCCTTTTCCTGCCTCGATATTATTTCCTTGAATCCTTGAAGATATTTATACAGTTTTATATCCCCTTAATCTCTTTTTCTCTAAGCTGTGTAAATTAAGTTCCCTTGCTTGCTCTCCTCCTATCGTATCCTCTCAACCTTGAAGCATTTCAGTTGTCCAAACTACCACAAAAGCAGCAGATATGTTTCCTGGGGCTCAGAATATAAAAAGAAATTAGGAGGCCAGGGTCTGCCACGACACGCTTCTGTGAGCATCTCTCTTCTGGACAGTCTTAGCCAAAGAGAATTGCAATTCTTCTTGCGCAGTGTGGGCAGTTCTATCGATTATATATTTTTATCAGGTTTTGGTACTATTTACAGAGCGCCAGACACTGTTTATGCAATAGATGCTGTTATTTCCCAGCCCAAACAGCTTAAAATGGAAGATTTTCATTGCGTGTGAGAACCTCCCAGCAGAGACCCCTACAAAGGGAGCTACACGTTAAAACCTCTGCTATTTCAGTTCCTTCCAAATCAGTATTTATGACATATAATGTTATATGAGAAATGTGGTTTAGATTTTTAACGTAGTTTGTCCTAAGAATAATGTCCCATTTCTGGGACAGTGAGAGAAGAGGGAAATAGTTCAGATTGTGCAACATCCAAAACCACTGCCGTTTATGGAGATCATGGCAATTTACATCTCTTATCGCCAGATAATACACTGACAAGTTCATTCAGATATAGATATAGATAATTTTATCTAAGTCAGAGCAAGATGATAACATCAGTCCTCTAGCTAGTGATTTGCAGTAACTGTCTTCCCTCTGAGGCGAGATACTAAATCTGCCAAAAATGTTTCTGTCTGTTTTCAGACTTGAGTCTAAACAAATCCATACATGTGGTCAAAGTACTAGTGATGCCGAAGAGAAAAACATTCCTGTAGATAGGCAGCTGAAGATGTACGTGTCTCTCACAACTTCCTCTCCTGTCTCAGTGCTGCCACTGTAAGCGAATCGGCACGATGGGTCGAATGACATCTTTGGTTACGTTCTCTGTGATGTCAAAGGAATTCAGTGTATGTAGATGTAGAATTTCTCCAAGAAGAGCCTATAAAAAAGATGCTAGTTTGGATAGAGAACAAAATCCTATATTGCTATAGCATAAAAGAGTGGTTTAATATTGTGAAAAGTAATGTGTTGGGCTGACGGTGGTATTGAATACGTATAAACGTGAATACAAATATAAATGACCGGTGTGATTGACACTTTCATTTCTAGGTTTCCTGTGTATATACAGAAGTACCTATACACTAGTGATTTATACGCTTGTGTGCTCAACACTAACACCTGCTCTAGAACTGGGTAGCCTTTGGGAGCCTTTTGAAAAAGGGCTTATGCAGACATACAACAGAATGTAGTCCCTTCTTAAAAAACATGCCATTTATCTCAACATTAATCTGTGCTGTTATTTAGCGTATTAGCAAGAAGGTAAGAACAGTGGGAGAGTTTGCTATGATGGTAAAGAAACATTCACTTTTGGATGTTGTTTAATGCAAAGTTTCTCTGGAATATCTTGTATCTGTCCCTCTACTCTGGTCCTCATCATTAGGCTGGACCAGATGATCCCTGAGGTCCATTCCAACCTGGTATTCTATGGTTCTGTGATTCCCTTTTTCTACAGTTACAAGCAGCCTGTCTCTTACTCAGATGTAATGGATTGACCAACAATTGCTTCAAATATAGCTTTCCTTTTGAGGATCCATGAAGGTTTTAGTTTGATATATGCCAGGCACTAGCCTGATATTTTGCAGTGAAGAAGTTACTTATGGTAATGTCAGGAGCATTCCAAATCATAGCCTTTTAAGATAAATATAAATATGTATGTATTATGTTGAGAAATATTGAATGTAGTGAAAGCTGGATGTTGCCATTATTGGAAGAAGTACATAAGAAGATACAAAGAGATATGAATGCAGTTCAACTGACAATCATAAGTAGAAAATATAATATAACTTCCTTCTTTAGAGCTGTGTTGAAGGTAAAAAGCTAGACGGGAGCCATTAGCTTTTAACGATTTATAATGCTTTTAAGAGCTTCCATACAATGAGCAAAGAAAAGAAGAAAGGTATTGGTCTGTAATTCAGAGAAGGTCATTTCCATTTAGGCACAGAAAAAGTACCTCTGAGGTGTTTATCTGTAAACTATTTGCAACACAAATAGAGGTTTGATCAAAGGAGCAGAATCACACAGAAATTATGGAAGGTAGACAGTTAAATCCTGTGCTTTTATTTCAGAAAAAATATCAGTAAATAGCAGTAGGTTGATGTGCAGAAACACCTTTTTAGAAAGACTCGTGGGTTTCTTTTGAGAATGTTTTCATTAGCACTTAGTGCTATCAAATTAAGCCAAACGTAAAATAAATTAACATAGTACATACATTGTTAAATTTCAAAAGAACAACAATGTCCATGAATATATAAAGAGAAGTCTAAAACTGAAATCAATATATCTCACTTCAGCCTAACTCAGAACAAAACTTAGTATGTAATATTCTTTGATAAAGGGAGCATGAGTGCTAGGGATTGATACTGGGCTTTTTAAATGCGATTATCGTCTTTAAACTGTATCCTTGCATCCAAATAATGCTGTTATCTAAGGCAACGAGACAAAAGGATGATGAGTGCGCATGTGGTTGCAGGTATTAGTGGTTATACATCCGTACTATGCAGAGAATCCCTAAAGGAACTGCAGAAACCAGGCCAGCTCTGCTCAGGTTTTCTTATTTGCAATTAGAGAAATAGTTAGAATCATCTACACCTGTGGTGCGGGGCCATCAGCACCGAGGCTGACCGTGGCAGCCTGTGGTTTGACCAGCAGGAGATGCTTCCCAAGGAGCCGCAGCCTGGCCCTCCCCTGCCCGAGAGGACTCGGCTGCAGACAGGAGCAACCCGCTGCACCCCAGGGGTGATTTGTGCCCTTCCTGTGAAGTTGGGGTCGTTGGGTGTCCGGGAAAGACAGGGTCAAATGCTGGTCAGGTAAGGAAGGGCTTAGGAGCACTCGAGCATCCCCAATGGGAAGACCAGGCTAGAAGCAGGTGTCACGTGTGCTTACACAGAAGAGAGCTTGAACCCATTTTTATTCCGCTTTCTGTAAAAATACTTGCTACTGAATAAGAACGTTTTTTTATTTGCGTCGTACTTTATTTTGGAAAGAGAAAAAATTGGTGGTCAGCCCTTGAAAGTGGCTGGGAAAGTTCTTGTTTCAGCCAGGTCCTGGTTTTTATTCAGCGAGCAGCTTGGCTGAAATAAACACAGGTCCTTTTCCTTCCCCCACAAATATTTTCTGTTAACATTTTATGAAAGACATGATTTTGATCAGCGTTGCTCTTCCGCTAGGTCTTGATGGGCGGCAAGAACAATGGTTTTAAATTCAAAAGGCACGCTAGTATCAAAACTCTGCTGGGACCTCTTTACCCAGAAACAATGGAAAGAAATAACATCTATAAACTTTGTGGTGCTCAGGATAAGCCTGCATTAGCATTTTCCCTCAAAACAGGCACGAAGTTTGGAAGTGCATCTCCCCTCCGCTTGCTGCATTGTGGTTCACTTGGAAGAACGAGCTCGGAGCGTCTGAGTCAGTTTCTGTCTGAGGGAAAGTAAAGTCAAAGCTGCACCCACCTGAGTGCCCCGACGCCTAATGCATGTCGACCCCACAGAACCAGGCTACAGCTCATCTGAAGTAAAACCCCTGAAGCAGAGAGGATATCTCACGGACACGGTGTCCTCAGCGTCAACTACGCCACCCCCCCAGATACAGACGCAGCAAGCAAGCGTGCATTTGGTTAATAAATAACGTATTATTATACGGGAAAAGAAACCCACAGTAAGCCATGTAATGCTTAATAACGCTAATGACATAACAGTTCATTCCGGAAATCTTTTACCTTCACTGAGGGAAATGCTAGGACAGCTGGTGCTTCTCCTCTGGTGAAGTAAGGCAGAGTCCTACAAGGACTCAAGGGTTTTGTAACCTGTCCTCACGGCTGACAGAGCCCAACCGAAGGTGACTTTGATTTTGTGACCTGAGGTGCTTTTATTCTTGCTCTCTTGCCGAATTTCTCAGCCTGCCACCACCTCTAGCTAAATACTTGCTGGTGGTTTCTGTTATTTCAGCTGTTGCATGCAGTAATGGTCGACTCTTATTCTATAGGATGGATTCTGCGGTTCTTCTCATACTGAAACGGGTTTTTCGCCTCACAGGGTACAGTAGACTCGTGAACAATGAATTTTATGCCTAAAAAGAGAGTAACTTTTGTATCTCGGTACTGGCAGCAGACTCTAAAGTGGAACTGGCCCAGAAACACACAGTACGCTGCTATGACTCAGATTGTTCTCCGCTTTCCCTCCTTCTCAGTGGAAATGGCTTTTAAACATAATGAGAAAACATACGCGAAAGTAAACATTTCAGGTGCTCCTATCGGGTCTGTTTGGTTTGCTTTTCTCCCTATTAATTATTACCTTGTCTCACAGCCCCTTTCCCTCCATAAATAGCACCCATGAACATGACAATAAGCCCTAGATTACCACGTAAAAGGTGAATCGCATTTCCACAGATGTCACCATCGTATATTTTGTCCTGTTAACTAGGCTTGGTCTGCCCATATTTAAAATCTCAAGCCCCTTTCAGGCTTTCGCCAGTGTTTAGATGTGTGCTGGTCTGTCCCACACATATGTGATTTTGGGAGTAAGTACCTCAGGCCAGGATGCTTCTAAGACCGCAAAGAAATTTTTGCCACGTTTGGCTGGTGCTCCGCTCAGACTTTGGTTCTTCAAGTTTGGATATCAAGCAACCTGCTCGGATGTGGATAACTGCTTCCTAAGGAGATGATCTGGGTTCTGTAACATGCCATTTAGTGATTGCCTTTTGAATCACAACTTCCCTTAGTCTGTCTGGTTTTGGTGTCCCAGCAGGCTGGCTATTGTGAACACCCCTCTTAGCTATCCAATTCTCTGTATTTAATAGGGGTGATTTAACAATCTGATTCTGCATTGTCGTTTTTAGCACTGAAGCACGGATCGGGCTCTCATTGCCTTCTGAGGTTAGGTATTCGTTATCAGACTGAGATGCTGTCAATGTCTTTTATGTTGAGGAATGTAATTCAGATCTGGAAAACGGCATAATGTGATGCCATGCACCTTGAAGAAACCTATTACATGACTTTGGGTGGAGTCCTGGAATTTGACAACTATGTGGACTTGTTCCAAACAATTAAATGAATCTCTCTTCAGAGCATATGGTGTAGAGAACATGTCATGTTTGAGAAATATGGTTGGCTTCTAATCTTGATTTTTAATTTTGCGACAGAACAATAATTTGGCACAGCGTATAGACTTTTTTTCCCCTGTTAAATACAAATGTGTTTTCTTCAAAGATAGAAAAAAAAAATCTTTTCAGGAAAATCCATTTTTCCCTTGCATATCTCATAGATATTACTTTTTGTCTCAGTTCTTTTGAACTACAGTTTGGAATTAACGTGGCTGGTTTTATTTCCTATTGATACTAAAAGTGTGCGATGGAAATTAAAAATCCAAAGACTCAAGCTATTCAAGATTTATCTGTTGGTCTATAGGAAGGATCTGGCTGGTATAATTGTTACTAAAAAGCTGATGCTGGAGAGAAAGGATTCATTGTTTGATACACCAGAAATTTAGCAACCTATCCTATTTCCCTGCCCGAGTTGCATACTAATGTTTAATAGTCACACCAGGGTCCAGGCTGGTTGGAGGGAAGATACAGCACGGGTTGAGCTGCAGAGAAAGCAGCCGTCTCACTCCGTTGAGGCTTCTGAAACATAGACTCCTGGAATGGTTTGGGTTGGAAGGGACCTTAAAAATGATCTAGTTCCAACCCCCTGCCATGGGCAGGGACACTTCCCACCAGACCAGGCTGCTCAAAGCCCCATCCAGCCTGGCCTTGAGCACCTCCAGGGATGGGGCAGCCACAGCTTCTCTGGGCAACCTGTTCCAGTGCCTCACCACCCTCACAGTAAAGAATTTCTTCCCAATATCTAATGTAAATCTCCCCTATTTCAGTTTTAAAACCACTACCCCTCGTCTAATCACTCCACTCCCTGATAAAAGAGTCTGTCCCCACCTTTTCTGTAGGGCCCCCTTTAGGTACTGGAAGGGGCTATAAGGTCTCCCCGGAGCCTTCTCTTCTCCAGGGTGAACAACCCCAACTCTCTCAGCCTGTCTTCACAGCAGAGGTGCTCCAGCCATCTCAGGTGAGATCCTGGATCCCACCACACCAGCAGGGATCTGTCATCGGTTTTGGTGGGATGCCCCTCTGTGTGCTGAGCAGAGAGCAGTGGCACTCTAGCCGATGACTAGTCAGCCAGAGAGGACCTCTGCCCACCACTTTACGCTGTTTCTGACTCACAGACCCGTTTTGGGCGAGTCCCCGAGCCAGTCTGGGTGAGGAGAGGAGCAGAAGGCTCCTGCATGCCCGGCGTGGAGTCCGGCTGGGCTGCTCAGCTCTGCTGGGGACTGCACCACAGCCTCCCCGAGCCAGGGCTTTTCCTCTAAGGAACTAAGGGGATTAGGCTTTTAAGGGGAAACCTAAGAGGATTGCAGATTTAAGAGATGGCCAAAGAGGCACTTTTATAGCTTTTTAATTAAAAGATATTTTGGCTTGAAGGCCAGAAGGATTAAGGAATCGGTAAAACCAAGTTAAATGTCAAAGGCAGGGTTAAACCACAAATTAGGCATATTTCTAATGGATCTTTAGCTTCTATTTTTTTTTTTTTTTCTGAGATTAAACAATCTGTAAAGCTTATTAAGGTCATTTCCTCTCAACCTTCCCCTTTCACTGCTCCTCCCCTCCTGCCCATATTTATGGCATTACAAATACTTTTAAATCCAACACAAGAATTTGGATGGCTGGCAGTATGAAAATGAAGACCTTTAACAGACTATGTCACGCATATTTTTTAGGAAAAAGGTTATATTTTATGAGAGTAATAACTGAATCTGCGTTTTCTAAGCATAGCTGCGTTTGAGTATTTAAACGGACTGGTCTTCTCTTTATTCCTTTTGTGTCTACTTATTTTAAATGATCCGCAGTATATGAAAGTCAAAGGCAGAAGCAAAGTATTGATCAGATTATACGAGAGAAATTCTCTCAGGCCTAATGGAAAAAAACCGTTCCTAATTTTCTCCATAAACCTCTTGTCATTATACTATTGAGTCACGTAACAATATTCTGAAGCGAACGTGAAGGCGTTAAGTCAAAAGAAGTAATTTTAAGTTTTTAATTATTCTACGAGTTATGCCCTACAGCACATTTTCTTAAAACTGTACCTTTTGTTTGCCACTAAACTGTACGAATTACTTGTAAGTCGGGTAGACCAATATCTCAGAATGTCTTACAAATAATAATTTAATTCAGCTGGGATTTTTTCCCCTGTTGTTGCTGTTCATTCACCAACATTTTACTCTCACAGTGTTAATAGCAAAAATCAGCTAGTGAAAGGAAAGGTCTCTTACCGAATGAATCGGTGAGTTCAAGGACACGGGGAACAGCGGTGTGCTGATATTGCCACGCAGATGTTTCCTAGCGCAACATCCAGGACTCTCTTGAGTTGCGTTGTGGTATCTGATGCCTCCAGTCACTGGAGATGACACGTTACTTCTTAGCAGCTGGATTGGTCATCAACTGGAGGATCATGGCCTCTGTAGCCTGTTAACGATTTCCACGCCGGGGCCGTGCACCCCAGACCTGCTCTAGAGCTCAGTGGTGATAAAACCAGTAACAGGATGGGTACCCACCAGAGGTGTGCTCAGTACATTTAGGGAATGTGGACGGTTGTGACCAGCTTTGTCCTTGGACGTTTTCAATATCACAGAATGGTGGAGAGACTTGCTGGTCAATATGCTGAACATCTTAACAGGCCTGCCGGGTACCCACCCATACATGCACATACGCACCGTTCTGAAAGCACAGTTGCTAGCTGTATGACCTGACTGAAAAACTACTTTCAATACCCAATACCTCTTCATTTGCCATCTTATTTATGACAATCTCTAATTTTGTCTTTGGAACGAAGGCCACTGAAAACCTAATGAAAAATCATTTTAAATAATATGTAACAGCTGCTAGCATCTTGACAGTTTCAAAATATGAAGGGGGATAGGTGAATATTACTGAAAAGGAATGTATTGGGTATAGTATTGGCAAAATTTTACGGGGAAAGTGTCCTATGTATGGCAGATGTCTGTATCTGCTTGTGGTTTCAGTAAACTGTATTATATTGTGTTAAGGTAAATTTGTTAGGCTGTGCTCCGTCAGGAGCATCTGTAAAATCATCTGCTTTGAATATCTTTTGAAAGTATCAGCACAAGGTGAAAAGAAAAAAAAAACAAACCGACCAGGAGCAGAAGAGTAAAACACTGGTTTGGCATTCCCCAAATCCTCTGGTTTTCTGAGGTCCAAGCAGAAGATAAAATATAGCGTTGCATGCTGCCTTAAATTTCCACTAAGGGATTTCTGCCAGGATGCCGCCATGCCTCTGCTGTCTGATGGCAAAACATTTGATCTAGCGCCTACATCAGCTCCCTGGAACGGGCTCTAATCTGTGCAGCCCCACTGCTCGCCGCGTGGCAGAGGGTCAGTCGCTCGGAGCTGGGCAGGGCTCTGCTCTCTCCTTTATGACATTGTCCACATATCCAGAGCAATGCTAGGATTTACCCTGCTGTACAGGACAGCGGCTTTTGACCCTATCTCTCCACATGCCTCAGTTTATAAAATTCTCATAACAATCCGAAAGCAAAAATATTGTCAGACCCCTTTATTTGTGAAGTTCTTTGACCTTACGGAATGAAAAGCATCTAAAAATATGTTTTTCATCCACCATTTGTTGTCCCTGATGTTGTGAATAGATGGTGCAGTGACGTGCCCTGTGTTTTGCTTTCCATTTTAACACAGAGTTAGTTCAGATTTCAGTGTACTGCTAGCAGTCAAAGGTTCTGGCATTTGAAATGCAAGTGTTCCTCCTGTTTTAGTGTCAGCACTCCTGCGCGTAGTCTAAGGACAGAGCTGGGCTGAAATGGCGTTGAAGTGTTGAAAAGCTCATGCTGTTAGTCACAGTATTGCTGTCTCGGGGAGGGGACCCCAGGAGTTGCCTGCCCAGGCTCAGTGACTTTGGAAACACGGTGTCCCAGTAGGACACCTGGGCTGGGGAGCTCCATTCCCTCCAACATCTGGAGCAAAGGCCTCCATCCCCACCTTTCTTCAACGCGCATCTTGAATACCTACGGTCCCTCACCCGGGTTGTGATTTGGTGTTGCCTTGTTTCCCAAAAGAGTCCCATTACCCGCCACCAGCCCAGTCGGTTGTGTCCCAAAGCAATTTTCTTCTTAAGGGAAACGGTAACAGAAGAGCCTTCCCTGGGGCCGAGGGGCTCCTCTTGCTCTCTCCAGTCGAGCAGGACTTGGGAGGCCTGACTCTCGCCCTGAGCTGTGTTTGCAGTCATGCAAGTCTAACTCACTGCTTAACAGGGATTACTTTACATTTATGTTGGTACAGCTGTGCGCTATGAAACTGAACTTTGCATAGTTTCCCTTGATCAAAGCGTTGGGTGTGCAGGGGAGGGTGCCGCAGGGTTCTTCCAGGAGGCTTTTCTCCCTTAGCTCCTGCTACGCTTTTCGAAGAATCATTCCTGCCAATATGTGGGAGGATAATTTCATATTGATTCCTGATTACAGTTTTTCGTTTTGTTTTCCTCCGTGTTATGTCTATATTTACGATATGATATATAGAAGAGAAAGTCATAGTATCCTCCTACTTTCTTTTAATAATTTCACCCCGTATTGATAATTATTACTTTTGTATTGATCTGTAGCAGGCTGCCTTTAGTTATAGTGTAACAATTCAATACCAATAACAAAATAATAATATTTCAATATATTTCAATATTTCAATAATTCAATACCAGTCTACAAAACTGTCAAGTAGAACAACCTAAACCGCATAAACCCACCCAATTAACATTTTGTACAACGCTCTCTTCTGAAATGAACAGACCGCACTGGATTTTAACATCTGGTCCCCAACAAATCTTGCAGGGGGTGATAACTTTTTTTTTTTCCCCCCCCTCCGCTCTTTGCAAACGCTGGCCATTTTTTCAGCAACTTTTTCAGGCGGACACAGCTGTTGCTGCAGAGTGCCGCGTGTTCACGTCTGAAGCGCGGCTGATGCTTGCTTCTGTTTACTTCTGCCCAGCACCATTTTGCATGGGGTGCAATTCAAAAAGACAAACGTCTTCATGTGCTTTTAAAAAGGCATCTCATCAGCATTTAGAAAATGGCCTGTTATTTGTGCTTGTATAATAGCTACAAAATTATGCTTCAGTGCTTACAACTCCTGAACGGAAGTCTGGAGCAATTTCTCTTCTTAAAGGGATGGACAATGGAAGGGACTCCCTTTGTAGGAACTTCTGCTTTCAGGCATTATGTAATTTATTTTTTTTTTAAACAAGCCTTCAACTTCTCAGGTTAGCTGCATTCACTTGCTCAAAAAGAGCGCAGTCCACATCCATTCGTAAAATGTTGTGGGGTTTGTTTCTTTTTTTAAAGTACCCCAAATACCTTGTAGTTTTAGAGTACCAACGATCCTTACTTGCAGTTAGCAATGAGAATCTTTGTGTATCAAAAAATATGCTACGAAATCCTGATCTAAAAAACAAACTTTTTTTTTTTGTCCGAAACAGTAGCTGTTGTTTAATGTTTAACAGTGCCTTTTGAACAAGGTTTCAGTAACTTAAAGATAATTATAGTTTTTAAAGGGTGAGCGGTTTTCACAATTCTGAGAGTAATTTTTCTTTTTTAAACTGAATTCTATATATAGTTCACGTTTCCCAGCCCTGCGTACCTGCAGCCTGCTAATTTTTGCATATTTCAAAATGATCGCTTATGAAAAGCTGAGCCTTAGTACGCTGTAGCTCTGTGCTGTAGACAAATAATGGCTATACGGTTTTGATAATTCTGATTTGGCCTCGTGCAAACAGATCAAAATCCCAAACTTTGTAGTGAATTAGCGCTTCAATTAATTTTTTTAATTTGAATTAGCAATTCAATCAATTTTTCTCATATGCGTGAGATTGCAGTTTAGGTGGCAAATTCTGTTTCTTCTCGGCACATGGCAACACATTTCCCTGCCCGTTCTCTCCTCCTTGTTTCCCACAGGCTATCTTTAGGAAAAAAAAATAGGAATTTGTTCAGCATGAGCCTAAGTTCTATAAATACGGAGGGGAAAATTTTAAGAGGGACCCCATTCCTTTAGTAACCAGATCTCTTCGGGTTACCCAAGAATTTGATTTTATAAATATTGCAATTTAATGGTAAAAATAATCTAATTTGTAAGATAGGGCTTTTTAGCCAAAATGGACTAAGTCCTGTCTCTGTTACCACCTTCCCCATGTAAGTCTTTGGATATCTAAATTCTCTCCTCACCTCGTTAGTGGAGGAGGAGATGGGAATTTTTCAAGGAAGCCTTCCCGGTATTCTCAATCCAGTGGGTTTCCCCAGTGTTATGGGAACTTTTTTCACTCATTTTATAACCTAGCTAAATGTTAAGGAAGTTGTAACATCCACATTGAGCCATTCCGCCAGCCTACAAGCTCAGTGTCTTCATTCCCAACCTACTGCAGTCTTTCAGCAGAAGATCTTAAAGTACTTTGCTAGGTTTTAATTAAACTGCAGAACACGCCACATCCTTTTATTCCAATTTTACAGAAGAGAAAACCAGCTATCAGTAAAATTTGTGCATTGAATTAAAGTAAAAATGCCTACGTGCAAAATGCTACCTACCTCAATTGGTACTCTTCTGTTGGGAGAGTTTTTAATAATATATCTGTAAATGTTCTGGGCAGAGGCAAGGGTACACTGACAGCAATAAAAATATCCCAAAATTATGTTTTATAGGGTTTCTAGTGTTTATCTGTTTATGTTTTGCTTTTGTATCTAAGTACTCATCTGTTCTATTTTTCTGGGAATCCAAATTAATTATTTTTCATAGATTCCCAAGATGCACTACACTCCATTTATTTGTTATACTACTGACCATGATTAATGACCAACCACAGTTTGAATATCTCGTTTTTAATGATCATGATAAATTGTAGCCCATCGTGGCAATTTAATATGCTTATCATGCAAGATCTAAGTCAAAAAACTTAAATTATATCATCATTAGGAAGCACATCTTAGCTGGGAAGCACAAGAATAGTTTGCCGTTATAAAACTTGCTTTTGCTGAACGGGTTTTACAGCACATCAGCCTAGCTGTTCTGTTCTGTTCTCTTCTCATGGGAATATAGGTCACGAACTCTTCCATACTGCATCTCATTCTGCAGGAGGGTCTTTTTGCAAGCTCTTTGATTGCAGTTTTCACCTGAACCTGATTTATGATTGATGGGGATAAGGACAGCTCATGAAAGAGGTCAGGTAAAAGAGCCTGACAGGTAGCGAGAAGAAACTTAAGAGATTCCTTATATGGCCTCTAGGTTACGAGAGACGTGTCCCAGCCAGACCACTGCTTGTCTATAGGTGTATACAATACGGTGGTACGTTCCCCAGTGCCCAGCACGTCCCAACTCCGTATCACACTGAGAGCTGGTGACGAGCATCACTCCCCTTTTTTCCTCCTTTGTTTTTACACGCAGGAAAGCTGTGGGCTAGAGAGGAGCCGCAGCACCTCCCGACACAGGCTCTGACTCGGGTGACTCAGATACCGAGCATCACCCCATCAAGCAGTCTAAACTTAGCCTCTCTGAACGTCACACGCAGTATGATGCTTTTTCATGCTTAGTTTCTTCCTACTGTGATGCCTTCCCTCGTCCTCCTGTCCTTCATCATCCTCTGGGTGACAATGGAAGCTGAGAGCGCAGAACCATCAGTCCCCTTCCAGTACCACCTGTGGCTACACTTGTGGGAGAGCGAGTGTTTAGCAGATCCGTTGCAGTTTACCACTTGAATTTAGTTTTTAAGACAACATGAAACAAACACAATAATCAAGTAATAATTTTTTTTTTAATTGCTGCTATAACATTTATGGTTTCTCTAAATGCATTTGTCAAATCATCTCTGAGTTAGCATCTTGTACTTGGCAAAATGCTATTTTGGAATGGTCAGTGCATTTGTACGTCACATCAAATAACTTCATGCTCTATAATGACTCAAGAGAAGCAAGATCAGCAATCAGTAAAACCGAAATCATGTTGTTCCTTGGTTATAAGCAAAAGCAATCCATTAATGGGATTTTTAAAATTCAGTATTATTTTTGTCAGTAGAAGTCACTTGGACGGTAGTTCTTTAAGACTGGTCTCCTGCTGTCCCTGCTCTTGGCGGGACCCAGAGAAGAAAAACTATTAATTCTCCTTCATCACAGAAGTGGAGGATTCTAGGAAGTGTTGGTGGGAAGAAGCTGGAGAGACAGAAAAGTTGGACATCTTTGCCATCACTGCCAAAAAAGAGCTTTATCAGGGTAAGCTTTTCTTGATTCAGTAGAGTCAGTACACTTTGATGCCTGAGAAGGAGATGACAGAAATTGCAAAAGTCCTCTAAAAAGCCACTTAATAAAAGTGGGACTTGACAGAATATCTTACAATGGACATGATTTAATCACAAAAAACCCCACGATTTAACAAAGAATATTTTAAATATTAAAAATGGCTTTGCCAATGGAGATAGCAACATCATCTTATGCATTGAGATGTAGAGAGCTCAAAACTCATTTAAGAGATATATATATATATTTAAAGACTAATTTATAGGGTCATTTATAAAATATTAAAATTCAACGCCAGCAGTGTTGTCTTAATGTTTTGTAATCATAATGTTGAATTTGCACTGCTCTTAGAACTTTTAATTACAAAGCTAAATTGTACTAATATCCATTAGGTACCTCCTAATTGAAGCTACATCATATGTCTGATGTGGCAGTACTAATTGGTATAATTAAATTCTAATATGCCTCCGTAGACTATTAAAAGGAGAGTTAAAAACAGAAGGAATAAGCAAGTTTGTGAAACTTCTCATATCTAATGTATTCCTACAATGAGAAAGAGTGCTGACTGTACTTCTTGCCCGTTTTAATTACTATAATGTACAAAACGTACTCATGTTTCACTGACCAAAATTCACTTTTTCTGAAGCCTTGTATCAGCATATTTACGAATAATGTATTTAAGTTCTTGTTATTTATTGTATTTTCCTTATGTTTTAAGTGTCCCTAAAATGTTTGGGATCAGTCTTGAACTCTGATTTGTCCACCTAGGTTTGGCTTTAGACTGGCTGACAATTTGCTGTGCCGGAGTATGCGTCTCTTCTTTTTCTGGGATGATTGAAATGGATCTTTCCATAGCAATTTGCCGCATTTCTGAAGTATGTCACCTTTAACCACTACCGTTTAGAAATCAGAATGGCCAGCCCTCAGAGACACATATGAAAATCTTCAAAAGCCTGGAATTTGCAGATTTTGCGTGTATCTCAAAAGGCGGAGGATCAGGCTTCAGTTTCACGAGTTCACAGGCAGGAAATATTATTGCTCTGGGAAATCACTCTGCTTCCATCTGAGGTGAAGCTGGGAGTTCAGCTGGGTGCCAGGGCACCAAGACCAGTGCCACCAGGGGAGAATTCAGATTTTTCTAGCAGCATTTATCCATCGGCCTTCCTACAGTCTAGCTCCAGAACGGCAGCTCCACTTGGATTCCTCAAGAGCTGCTTGTAGTCAAAGGGCTGCTCCTTGGCATATACTTTTTATAAGCAAAATACCATTCTCAACTCATATACAACAAATTTATGTACTAAATACTGACTTTAGGGACAGGAAATTAATTCTGCTACTTAGTCTGATCCTTCAGCTAGTAAATACTGTAGTGATCGAGGTATATAACCTGCAATTTTCTTGGTGGCTGAACTTGCTGGCAGAAGGAAATTCTTTGGTCTTACAGATGGGCTAGGTTCCTCACCCAGAGAGAGGAGACATTTCTTGTCTCCTCCTTATGGGAAATCACGTAAGGATGTGGTTTATCGTCTTCTCTTAATATGCTAATCAGATGTTCGGTGTCAATTAGGCATTCTCTCTCTTTCCTTTTTGAGGCTGTTTCACCCTTTTCCTTTATAGATGAGACAGGATACCAGTACATCTTTGTCACCTAGCAACCATTTCTGAAAGTGAAGATTTTAATTTGTTTTCAGTACCAGTCTTTGCTATTACTTGTAACAAGGATAGTTAGGTGATTTGGGCCATACAGGTATGGTTTTTTTCAACTGATCCTTTAATTTCATAGTTCTAACTACAACTTTACAGACCGAATTTTATTTTGTGCATTAGTCTTTTAGAGATTGTCTTCCAGGTCTAGAAATCGTTACTGATCTTTGGATCTTTAGATACACTGTGATTTCCCACAAAATTTAACATCTAGCTGAAAACTTAAAAATTATTCCAGAGGGCCTTAAAATATCCAAGCAGAACTTCTATACGCAGTATCTGGAGGAATAAGAGATTTCAGCTTTGAGCTGGACACTAGAACAGATTAGCTTTCAGGATTTTAAATGAAGCAACACGCAGCAGAAAGGCCCAATCAATGAGTTGTTTAATCAACTGGAGAAGTAGTGATGAATACCAGGGATTCCGTCACTAGCTTACCTCATTATTAGTACTTTTTTTTTTTTTTTTTAATTTTA
>VXBH01007437.1:880335-902523 GCA_013400035.1 Rynchops niger
TTTACTTTTTACTAAGTATGGAGGATTTTGTGATATTCTCCTTGAAAATTACTTCTTTGCAGACCACAGAGCTCCTGCTCTGTTGGGTAGTGAAATCAGAAGGAACAGCGTATTAACGATAAATAATAAACGGAGAAGAATTTGGGATGTTAACTTCTGAAAATTTTCCTCTCCTACTATTTATAATGCTGTTTCCGCTTCTCTCTTTAATGCTGCCTATTATTTGAAAATGTTATTTTGTTCTTTCATTTTTGCTTCTCTTTCACTATTATTATTTGTCTCCTTTTTGTTTTCTGTTGTTAAAAATTTTACTGTTTTTTCCTTTTCTATCAAGATGAACTGGGAAAACCCAGGTTTTTCCTAGTACATGAAATCAAAATCAGTGGCCACAAAGATGGCAATGGCGTCTTGTTCAGCAATGCTGAAGATAATACAAAGGCAAAATTATTATAATAATGGCAGAGTTAATAATTGAAATGCCAGAAAAAGGAAAATCACAGGCCTACTGAAAATTAGAGAATCTAAAATGTTATTCTGCCCATGATTTTTCCACAGCATATAAAATATGTCATGCATCCAAAAACACACTTGACACGCATATAATTAATTTTCTTTGCTTCTACCTGTATCAGGGTTGCTTCTGCAGAACTGGTGCTGATACTTTAATGAAAATGCGGATTGAAAATCGTAGTCGAGGTTCCAGGTCCATATTAAATGGAAACAGGAAAATAATAAATTTGATGTGATTAACAAACGGAAGACTCCAATGCATCTTCCTCTTTCCTTGGTGGTTATGGTAGCTAATAGCATAAGACCATTAAATTGAGACTTTCTGACATTTTTTTAGAAGTACTCTGTACTTTAAATATTATGAACATGTTAACGTAAATGAAAATTGTGTATCTCTAATAGAAATACAGTGCTATAACCAGATGTATTTAACCCTCGCCTCAAGTCACTGATTTAACAGAAGAACTCTTGTTTCAGCTCTATAACTGTCTCCTGATCTTCACTGGCCTTTTCTCCACTTGACGTGGGGCGACCCAGAGAAACAAGACTGTTCAGGAAAAGTCTATGGTGAGGACATTCTGACATGTGCCTTTGGTAAATAAAATCAGAAATGCTATAAACCTGTTGGCTCCAACAGGAAGTAAAAAGTGGAAAACTAAATAAACTGTTTACCCACAGTTTCTCCGTATGCCTGGTCTGAAATTAGTTTCTTCAGCTCCAGTTTAGTCCTGTAGGATGTGTTTTGCAGAATAATCATGCATAATGATCCAGCTGCATTTTCACGTTTTCAAAATTGCAACCATCGTCCTTTACACATTCATTGTAGTAAGCAATCTTCAAAGAGCTGCACCAGCTGTTTCAGTCCTTCTCAAGGTTGAACCTCCCTATCTCAGATCATTTGCTAGATGCCTATGGTCAGCACACAGTGAAAGAGAAAAGGAACTGTGTGGGATACACAGCAAAACTGTTGGATTTGTCTCTTCGCAACTTACTGTGCAGGTGTTGCGTGTTTCTGAGATTGGGCATGTTGCGTGTTTCTGAGATTGGACTGCAAGAGAGTCAGACTGATGCTCTCCTGAGAGCAGCTGAGGATGTTCTGGCTCGAAAATGTTGTAGAGTTTACTGGGATCAGTGAGAAAAACTGGGAGAGAGAAAGCAAGTAGAGATCCTGCAGTGTGATTTCATGCTGTTGACTGAGTCGAGCAGCCCCTGTGCCAAACCTGACAGAAGGTGGGTAGAAGGGATGAGACTTCAGGAGACACAGAGAAAGTTGTGTGGAGTTTGCTCCGTTTAGAATGCCTCTGAAAGAACTTAAAGCAGAAAACAAGTCCTACTTTACAAGGAAAGGACTGCCAGGGGAGAGACTTGTTTTCATTTCTATTTAGTAGTCTCCTGTCTATCATATTTTGAGTTTTCTGTGTTTAAAGAGCCTGTGTTGGTCTGGATTCTTATTTCTTTCTGTAATTTGAAAAAACAACCACAACCAGTTCTAGAACCTTTTGGCATGTCTCCTTCCAAAAGATGTTCTACCTCAAAGCTTCTGCCAACTCAGGATTCCACCAGAGTAAACTTGGAAGAATTTACAAACTAACAGTAACTCCCCACAAGATCCATTGTTTATCAAATTTTCCTTGCCTGAGGCCTTCCTTATAAAAAGAAATTTGAAAAGTGCTCATTTTTCTGTAATCCTTGCTGAAAACAGATTTCAAAAGTAATCAGGAAAAGTAACCAATAGATGATTTGAACATCAGGTAAAACAATCCCTCTCTTCTCTTGGGACCCCTTATTTGGTCTTCAATGGTGAATGCTGAATTTGGGTATATGACAGCCCAAGATATTTAACATTTAGTTAGCCCTGCTAGGTGCTAAAAAGCTGCCCGCCCCATTTCAATTCAAATTAATGGAACAAAAGCATTCGTAGGATGCCCTGGAGCTCAAGCAGTAGATGCTAGAGGGAAGTGAAATGAAGCTTTTTATGTACAATGGTGTCGATGGATCACATCACTTTCAAATATTCATGAATGAACTACGTTTGGTTAATTCCAGAGGAGTAAAAATAAGTGGGTTTATTCATCTTTTCATCATTTCACATTATAATCTCATTATATGGAAGCCAATTGCTTTTATGTCTTTTTAATTTATATTTTTAAAAAAAATCTTTTATTGCAGGAGGAGTTCTAAGGCCTCTGCAAGCGGCTGTGCTGCTGTTACATTTAATGGGCTCCAGCTGTGCAAGGGTATTGTCAGGAAGAAAGAACAAAACCCCTGGAAGAATAAACAGGAAAACAGGATACGTTTTATGGGT
Source organism: Rynchops niger (assembly GCA_013400035.1). Classification (NCBI taxonomy): domain Eukaryota; kingdom Metazoa; phylum Chordata; class Aves; order Charadriiformes; family Laridae; genus Rynchops; species Rynchops niger. The sequence goes on from VXBH01007437.1 coordinate 883,151, forward strand.
TATTTGTTTACTGGGAGGATGTATCATTGAATTGATATATATATATATGGGTGGGGGGTGGGTGTTTAAGAAGCAGTAAAAGCATACTTAGTTACATACGCATGCAGTATATTTTTGTTAAACTGAGACGCTACAGTGATACGATAAAAGATGTACGGTGGAGTGACTGTTCACAGCTGACTATCCTTTCACTCATTCTTTGTCTGAAAGGGAATTGGGTATCATGCTTCCCTCTGCGTTAGCCTTCTTATTTTAAGAAACTGGCTCCGAACAGAAAGCCCTTCAGCCCCTGTCCATGGAGCTACACGCAATCTCTGCGTGTAGAGTCTGCCAGAGTCTTTTCAGTGGTTCCCGGTGACAGGACGAGGGGCAATGGGCACAAGCTGGAACACAGGAAGTTCCGTTCAAATACACGGAAGAACTTCTTCACGGTGAGGGTGACAGAGCACTGGAACAGGCTGCCCAGGGAGGGTGTGGAGTCCCCTTCTCTGGAGATTTTCAAGACCCGCCTGGATGCAGTCCTGAGCGATGTGCTCTGGGCAATCCTGCTTTAGCAGGGGAGTTGGACTAGATGATCTCTAGAGGTCCCTTCCAACTCTAAAGATTCTGTGATCTCCTCCGCCACCACCACCTCTTATTTGCTTCATTGTGTGCACAGAGCTGCATCGCTGGCGATGCTGTATCAGCTCTGCTGGCTACCTACAGGGCAAATACCAGCTTCTGTCTCCTGTTGCTCCCTGTGCTGCCCTACGTCTCCATTTCTGAGATATTTTAGAAACAGTGAAAAACGATTCGGTTACTGCTGCTACTACGTCCCCCTTTCCTGCCCCTTTCCCTATGACCCACCTTGTGTCTCATTCTCCATCAGTGTTTTGGTGGGGCACCTGTTTGAGGTGACTGCCAACAACTGTTCCAGCAGCCGGCCATCACCGTGACCCACTCTGGGCACCGTGTTCTTCTGAGGGGTTTCTGTTGTCTGCTGAAGACATCTGCCATGGACGAGATATTCGTGACATTCATGTGCGTCCACCATGCTCAATTCCCAGACAGCATCCTTCCTTGCCTGCGTTACAGGGACTAGTTGGCTCAACCCAGTAGAGCATGAAAAGTGCAGTTAAGATAGAGAGCGTGTACAGGATGGAACAGATGTGCCTAACTCCAGATACTGAAAATCTGGTGCTTTAAAGGAAGGTACTGATTGCCAATCTTCTGAAAAATCAGACCCTTCCTAACCTTTCAATAACAACCCAAAATGTGAGCTGCTTTCCTACTGCCTTCTCTGTAAACATCATTCGTTTCTTCTACCTTACTGATTGAATAAGCTGATCCTGCTCCAGATGAATATGATTGAGAGAATAATGGCCTAATTGAGTGTTCCTTGTTTACAAGTTAACTTGGAAATACCGTGAAATATATATCTTTGATTATTTTTTTTTTCCCTTTTTTTTTCAGATAACCACTGCTACATTCAAAGGGAGAGGTGTAAGTCTTTGAAATGAAATGTGGAAAGCAAAGCTCCCGTGGAGCACTCTGCCTCCAGAAGCAATTCCAACACTGGTCGGAAAGTGACATTACAAGACAGAACTGGGCCATTTGGTAGAGTGGTAGTGTTTCTCCTTGCTGCTGGGCAAAGCCAAATACACACTTCTGTACCTCTACTTGATCGGGTTCTTCAGGTGATGAGTTGGAGCCATTACACCTACGTACCGGCGTGTGGCACTCCCAGACAGGCATCTGGTGATTTGCACCAGCCCACATCTTTGTATCCGCTGTCATTTTTTTTCCCCTCGTTGTTCATAGTCTAAGTCTGTTCCAGTTTAAAAACACTGCGTTAATGAGATACGAGACTAAGACTAGCAAGCACATTAAACTTATATTTAAAAATTGATTTTGCCTGGAATTATTAATATCTAGTGTATTTACCAAAGTACCACTAATTTCTTTTAACTATTATCTTTTGTGTGTAATGATGTGACTTTGAATTTACTTTTGAAGAAATACCCATCATGAATACAAAATGTTCATCTTCAAAGCTCATCACAAAAAGATCCATTATTTCAGCATGTTTTCTGTCTTTCGGCTATGCTTTCTGGTTATTTTTAATGCTTAATCCACCATTTTGTGACCTTCACCGTGGGAAAGGTAAATGTAAATCTTTCCAATAGCAAAGATACCAATGGAATGACAAAGAAAACTGTTTTGACAGAAATGCTAAAAATTAAAACATAGAATGCAAGGGTAGAGCTCTGCTCTTTAGAGGGCTGTCTGCAGGCTTTATACTAATTATTCATTTTATACTCTTCTATTTGAAGATAGGCAAACAATACCACCTTCAGATTTTTAAACTGTGTCAAGGGAAAGGTTGCAAACCTGTAGGAAACTGGTGTTTTATTGTTTTTTTCTACATCCTTAACCTAATGGGGTTTTTTTTTGTAATGTAGGCAGAAGTAGATGATCACCAGGGTGCAAGGAGGGAGCAGCAAAGACCCCTGATCTTCTCAACAATCCACCTCAACGGTCCCTCCCAACAAGATGAGGCACTACTCCATTTTGCTGTCTTCATCTTTTGCCTCCACATTGCCTTCAGTAATTGCGTTTCTTGCTGCTTTTTCTCTCCTCCCTACTTTGCAAGGTGAGAAACGATGGATGTCTTACGCTGCCTCTGACTGGTGAAGCCCGTTTCATTAGCCCTGTCTGTCAGGGACCAGAAAATGTGGAACTGAGGATGGGTGACCGGGCCTGTGAGGCACTTTTTAAGGGCTGATAATTTGTTGTCTGGATCTCTGAATCATCACAGGCTCTGTATTTCATTACCACATGTACCTTAACTATTGTTGGCAACTGAAGTGAACTTTGGGACATGAATGAGATGTTACTCCTATGGCAAAGCTGGTAAACAGCTCTTTCCCTTTCCCCCTTTTGCATCCGGGGAACGTGACATAGTTGTTGGCAGTTTTCATCTGGTTGCCGGTCTTCTAAATCATGGAACTGGCTCAGTGAAGAGGCATGCCTGTATGATTTTTGCAGCCTTGTTGCAACAGAAGCGGTAAAACACAGACAGGGTTTTCAGACTAAAGCTGCTCCCATCTTCGATGGGAGCTGGATACTGGTTTTTCAGCAGAGACCTTGGCCGATGAGGATTAGAAAGGGTCCGGTCCCCACACTCATACTCTAGTCATGAGAGATGGTGAGTGCCACTTGAATGCGACGCTGCATCAACACTGCTGTGTTAATAGTAGTTTTTGCCCCAGTTAGATAATACTTTCTAATTTATTTCTAATTAGACATTATTTGTTTTCGGTACGCATGAAAAAGGAATGATTATGTGATTTTCAGAGAAAATCTAAGATGGCACATTAATTTTTTTTTTTTTTCACCTGTCAGGAATGGTTCCTTCTGGCTTTGCTTTAGTGTTTCTAACTCCGGTTCCTTTGCCAGTCAGTACCTGTGCTGGGTGCAGAAGGAGCGTGACCATCGTCCCGTTTACTTACAGCATTTATTTCACTGGAACAGCCTCAGTTACAGAGGAGATCTTTATAACTTTGTGGTTAGCTTTGTAGAGCACTCACAGAATCATACCAGACCTTACACGTAAATAAGGAATTATTCATTATTCCCGTTATGCTTGATTTTGTTCTTATCTTCAATTTATTGAATTAGTATCAGTTATTCCAAAGAAGGAAACTGATAGAAAACTGGTAAAAGTGAGAAGCCTGTTGACTTTTTTGTGTGCGTTTGAGTGGTATTAATATATAACACGGGACACGTTTCTCAGCAAGCTTGCTCTATAAAAGGAACTCTCTTTGACTAACAGGCATAACTTCATTTAGTTTTGGATGTGCAAAGATGCTGGTGTCTCAAATGAAATTCCCTCAGACTAGGGTACTCAGCCAACACTGAATTCAGGCTGAGACAACGTAATACAAATTTTGTCTAACGTGGGACCAACGAAATTGCATCACAAAAGTCAACAGAGTGTTGTTACTTAAGTTTAAAGGGTGTGCATTGCTTTTGAAGCCAGGGAAAACAGGACAAAGTTGAAGTAGTAGTTGGATAGCGTCCGTCGTTTCGAACGTCCTTACAGAAACGTTTGTTCTGATAGTCACCCTTTTCCCAGAGGACATTTGTGGAAGCTCATGCCATGAGTAAAGTTATAGAAGCCTTTCCAGTACCTGTTCCCCGATTCTTACGCTTTCTCGTTTTAGCATATTAATGTGACTGGATGGAGAAAGAATCTATATATTTTCAGAAGTCTCTGCTTAATGGAATATGTGCCCTTTGTTTATTTATTTTTTTTACATCACCTTAAAATGTCAGTTGCCATAACAGCAAATGCCACCTTAAGTATCTATTTCTTCAATTAATTTGCTTTTCATTCTCTGGATAGACGCCGCCTCTCTTTTTCTCTGAAGACTGTCACAGGTGGAAATGAGATGACATTGGGGTTTGTCTCAGGTGGAAATTAGATGGTACCATGGTTTTTACCACTCATATGGGTTCCGAGTAGGAGTTAATTGCTCTCGTATCATCTCTGAAATTACAGTAGGAAATCTGAAAGTCCAAATTAGTTCTGTATTAATAAAATTAAAAGAGAGAAGGCGGGGGGAGGAGAGCTAGGTTTAAACAAGTATTTTATAACGCTTCACTGAATAGCTAGTAATCTGAAAGAGGAAGAAAACAAGTCGGGTAAGTGTCAAACAGAGACTTCAGGCAGAAAATTAGAATATCCACAACTGTGGTAGTCTAGTGGGGGAAAAAAAAGCCAAAACAACAACAAAACCATTTAAGCACTTAAGAGAGTACAAATCAATTTCCACCTACACAGTTTTTAGGTATGTAAAATTCTGCTGCTTCCCATACTCCGTATTTTCTCCATTTGTTGAAGCTAAGTATCTTGTAATACAGGAAGGTCTAGCTAAAAATTATTTGAATTAATCTGTTTTAGCTCAGATGCAACTGAGGTGTGCTCACAGAAGCATTGAAAATATCTCAGCTATTGGAGGAATAACTTTTTCTAAATGTTTCATCTTCATTTGCCATACTACTGTCTCCAGTATTAGCTCCTATATTCAACAATTTTCCAATGATAAACAGAATTGGGATTCCTTAATTAGGCTTTTCGATATCTAAGATTTTTAAGAGGACAATCCAGTTGGTGTTTTTGAACTTCCTCATATCCACATAATCCACAATTAAGTGATATCAAGTGCTCACTGGGCAGTAGAAGTCTTCAGCTGCAAGTGGTTGAAGAAGGCACCAAACTTGACAGATGCTTTCCATGTTTAGCCAGATGCCTACAAATTACAGCGAGTGATGCTCAGTGTTATCTCTGTCAACTCATTTTAGATTAGGGCCTTTAGTCTACATATCCGACATTTGTGAGTCTGTAAGCTTGCGTGGGAGAAATGGGTTCTTGCCCATCGTCTTGCAAATAGGCTTTTCCTTCCTGAAGTACATTGATCAGTTCGTATTTCTTGTGTCTTAATCTGAGCCATATGACAGGTCTTTCTGGTTGTACTGGCAAAAGCAGTAACCTCCCTTTTATTTCCTCAGATATAAGTGGGACACAGTAATTTGTCAGAGTTCCTGGAAGTAAGATTCAGTAAGATCTGCACGGAAAGAAGTTGTGTGTTATGAGAACTGCATTATATGCAAAAATTTCTTAGAGCTACTGAGGGCTTGTTTTCACAGGAGAGTAAATACCAGTCCATATTCACCTCTTCCTGTTATTTGTGATTTTCCAGATCTGCTGTGTGTTGTCCCTCAATCATCTCTTTTCCAGGATGATTCTTGGCCTACTTTGGAAGTCATACTGCTTCTCTCACCATCCTTATCACTACACTCCATGCTGTAGGGACCCTCCTTCACGTGGACTGAGCTGGTGCAGAACAGAAGCTCAAACTCATTAGTCTTACAGGGGACTAAAAGAAGAATCACGGCATTTCGAAGCACTTAAAAAAAATACCTAGCTTTTGTCCCTCTACTGTGTTCTACCAAGAGCTCTGGGTTACGAACTCACGCTTGCGGAATATCAAGTAGTGTACACTCAGCTGTCTTTAAAAAGAAAATGCTGGCAGGGACTCAAGTCAAAAGTACAGTTATTTAATCTTGTCAGCGTTCATTTACAATCCAGCATTTAAAGGAGACAAGATTAAAATCATTTTCCCCCACTGCACAAAGCACCAGATAAAAGACTCTTTTCAGTAATAGTATTTCATTTTGAGTTTCAGCGGTCTGTTTAGGTCTGATATTACAGGAGGCCTATTGGCTTTATATTCTTGTGCTGAACGTTGATGGATTCTGACAGCTGTCACTGAGAGGCTGAAAAGAGACGAGATTTTCAAGTTGAATACGAATTTTATTGAATGAAGGTGAAATTTATTTCACCCACATAAATCATAAGAATCAAGCTACGGACGGATGAAGTATGGATGCCATGAAGTACAAGCCCTTGCTTCTGCATCTGGTCTACCCCATATTACGTCGTCGTCACTCCGCATTGCTGGAGAAATAAGCCCAAAGCAGGTACCTGCATGTTTAGGTGGGGGCCGTATGAGACTTCAGTAACCCTCAGCAGGCCTGGTCTCGTCTCCTCATGCGAGACAAGTCATCTGGAAAATACTTTTCATCATGATCAAGGGATGCGACAGTAGCAAAACCTAATTCCCACCAACCTATTGAAGTATTTTATGTAGTGTGAAGGGCTCCTTTGGACTTTCTGTTTTCCTTGTTATCTCCCTCACAGGCTACAGAAATAACAAAAAGAAACCCGTTTTTTATCTTTCATGTATGTTCTGGAGATGGCATGCTTCCGTTATTGACCACTAATTCATTCACCTGAATTCATCATTGTCTAAAGCACTGCCTTTTTCCTTTCGAGTGTATTTTTTTTTTTATATTTATTTGGCACTAAGGAATAATTTACAAAACTTGATCCTTGTCTTGATTTTTTTTTTTTTTTACAATGATAGTCTCAGATGAGCTATCAGAAGTTTTGGTTGTTCTCCTATTTTGTTGTAATAGGTTGTTTCCTATTACCTAAACACTCCACTGGAACATGTTTTGTCTCTAGCAGCAGAATGTTTGGCAATATTGATTAATCTCTTGTATATTATTCTAATTTACTTTTAGCTGAGTTAGCAAGCTATTTTGATGGTGATTTTGATGAATTTAAGTAGTTTTCAAATCTTATTTGCAAACCAAGTGTCCTTGAGTTCTGGAGGGCCGAATGGTAGAAGCTGCAGTGCAGCTCATAGCCATGAGTGCTCACGTTTTTATGGGCTGACAGGAATGAATAATTTGCAGCGACCTTGCAAAAGAAGTACCTAAGTTGGTGGAGAGATGGTTCCGGGTAACTTGTTTAAAACTAGTTTATTTATGAATCCACCAGTTAACTGAGTTATTTAGCAGGATATTGCAATGCCACATCGCAAGCATATTTTGTTTGGATTTTATGTTTCAGTAGTTGTTTTACTGCAAAGGACAGCGTATCAGTAAACAATACAGCCAAATACTTAATAGCATGGCATTTTAAAAACTAAAAGGAGTTTCTTTGTATTCTCTGTATAAATATGTTTTCAAAAGGATTTTTTATGGTTCACCTTCATTATATTCTGTTTGGCTCACGCCTTTCGAGGCAACAGTTCAGTTCCTGCAGGGCTAGTTTTAAAAGGCTGTCATTATTTAGAATGGATCATTTAATTAAGCTACCACAGGGTCTGTAAGTAAAATTAATCAGCGTAGGTATATCGCTTGTATGAGCCACAATTACTAGGCAAATAGGTTACTGCCCAATAGAGTTGCTGTAATGCAACTGTACACAGCCTCGTAGAATTTAGGGACAAGCTTTGTTTACTCTTAATTATACCTAAAGCCATTTACCTCAGCTAGGCTGTAGCCTTTGTTGTTACTAATTAATTTATGTAGTTGGTAAAATATTTTAATACCAGCATGTGACACTATCTGAGATGAAACTGCCTGTCCTATGACTGGAGGGAATAATTACCAAGAAAATATGTCAATTAAAATGAGCTTTGTTAAACTATATTTGTGTCGTGAACACGGTTACCAACACCTCCAAAGATCTGATCTGTATTCTTGGCCTTGGGGCACTTACTTAATAAAAACTTAATAGAACATCTTCAGTGACTCATACATTATGTAGCAATTGAATCATCAGGAAAACAAAGAATATTGATCCTTCGTGTCACGATCTAAACCCAGGCATCTGGAGGACAGATTCTAAAAAAATATTATGTCTCATTTGATATGGTAAAATCAGATTTGTTATCCTGCCATAAAGAAAAACCTGATATACAGTCAGACAAATAGAAAGGATGTTCCAGCAGTTAATATGCCAACCTGAGCTGTAGTACACCAGAACTCACTTTAGCTGCTCTTTCAAGAGCAGCTAGACAGGTTCTCTAAGACAATTCTATTTTAGTGTGCTAATTTTAATATAACAAATAATACAACCTCAAGATGCAAAGCACTGGTAGAGTATGAATTCATGCCGCTTTTTTCCAAAATATGTGAAATATGACTTTGAGCTCTCAGAAATTTTGCTGCTTCTGTTCTTTAACTGGATCTCCTACAGCAGCCCACAGGCCTTTTCTCCCGTCTCACCCTGTGCCCTATGTGCAGAGGTTTTGATTTCTGGATGTCTTCTGTATAAATCCATGCTCTTCCAGTTGGATACTTGCATTGGATCTCTGTGGGGAAGTCTGCACAGTCTCCTCTCACGTAACATGGCCTGAGTTATGGCAAATGATCTGAGAGGAACGTCAGTGTAATCACTGCATGTGAGCAGAAGACCCGAAATTGCTGAGAGTGCGTTTGCCCCCAAACTGATAACGCTATGGGGAGAAAAACAAAGACAATGTTTGCTCCTGATGACCACCAGCCAGATTAATCAGCAACAAGGGGGTTATCAAAACCAGGTGAGGGCTTGAAGAGAAACGTGAAAACTTGTGAATGTGGGGACTGAAGGGCTGCTCTCTCAGCAGGGCGCGATGAGAGGCTTCAGGGAGCGGCACAAGCCCAGAGAAAGCTGGAGCACCTGCACCTCCAGCAGGAGCGGGGTGGTGCAGATGGGGGGGAAACTGCTCCCAGAAATTGCTAGGTGGGCTTGAACCGCCCACAAGAGAGGAGACTGTGCACACTGCTACGTGAATGTGTCTATGTGTGACTACAACGTCCTGGGATTAGAGAAGTGGGTTTAGACATTTTTAGTTGTTTACTGATTTTATATTTTTTTACACATCGCGTACTGTGGTTTATCTGCTGTATTCCTGATGCTGATCCTGGGTGTGTAGTTCAGTGATTGCCAGTTAATTCCTCATTCCCTACACAACAGATAAACCACTTAATTCCTGATTTGATCCAAACCCCTTGAGTAGAGTAGTTTTGCCCCATAGCAGACCTCTGCACTAGATTTGCCCTCCACCGCAATGTTTCTTCCATCATTTCCTCAACGTCGTGCACTGGGATGGCAGCGCAGCATCGCTCCGGGACTGGAGACGTGGTCAGCTCATGAGCCGGAGGGAGCTAAGGCAGAGAACGAATGGCCAGTGCTGACGATGAAGATGGTGCTGACATCTTTTGGGAAGATCATATGAACAACCAGGCTGTGATCTCTTGAGTGAGCTTAAGACCAGAATTTCCTGGACAGTGTAGTAACATCCTGAATAGCCACGACTCTGAAATCCCAGACTGGCAACCGACTGGTAAGTGTTAAAGACTGTCAATATCAAATGAATACGTCAATGTTCTCAACAGTCTCATACTGGTTGTCCTCTGTGCTAGGAAAGGATTGAGCTCAGCTCTGTGAGCGTCACCTGCTCTACCCAAAAACTTTCCTCTCACTGGCAGTCTGTGCATGCTCGCTGCAGGAACCAGCAAGCTTTTCCAGCAACCCCAGATGCTGTGCAGAATGGTCAGATATTTGATTTTAGTAAATGTAAGGATTTTAGCAATGTCTTGCTTCACTGGAAATCATACATAGAGCACGTGCACTCAAATCAGGTCTCAAAAATCAGATATCCTGAGGCTTAAACTACTGTCCTAACCACTGAATTACGGTGAGGTTTTTTTCATTTCTCTTGTATCAGTACAGTGGAGTAGCAACCCATAGGGACACTGTACTACTTGGAAGAGGAGCAATACGCACAGGCTAGTAAGGGATGCAACACATTTCATACTGCTGGTAATTACAGTGCCGGTAATTAGGGAATTAAGATTACAAACCTGAAGAGTTTCACGTGCTGGGTTTATGCAGCTATATTTGAGAACTGCTTTGTGTATTTGAATACTGCAGCACAGAAGTGTAAATTAACAAGGTAGTGTTCAATCTTCGGTTATTAATTTGTCTGAGTTTGACAGTTAACGTCAGCCTCTGGATATTGTGCATGCGTATATCCTATAACTGGTAATGTTTAGTTCTATATGTCATGTCTTTTCTTGTAAGAGCGTGAGGCCCCCAGGCTTTTGGTTAATAAAGGCATGTATGCTGGAGTGAAAAATGATAACATGGTAAGTATCCTTCAGACTCAATCATCTAAAATCTGCAAGCTCAGCAATGAAAATCTGTTCAAATGTGTGGGATTCACATAACTCTGTGAACCACAGTGAAAACAAATATATTTTTCATCAGTTCGAAATAGATTTTACACCATTTATGGCTAACGTCTGGTAAGTGATTGCTTTTGATTTGCAGTTTTAATGATTTATCACTTGCCTTGTTTTTCTGAATTGTGCCAAAGAAAAATCTTCATGGTTTAGATCTTATTAGTGTTGGCACTAGCCAAATGTCAGTAATTACAGCTAGAGGTTAAAAATTAAAAGAGCTGATTTGTCAATGAAGGTGTCTGATAAATCAAATGAGCTCATCCTGATGTATGAAATCCTGAGTGGCTTTTCTGCCAGGCTTGAATAAACTTTAACTGATACCTAATAAACATACATTAATTGTTTCTCCTTTTCATTGCAACACATATGTCATATATATTGATAAAATTCAAAATGGTTATCTACAATACAGAAAACTTTCAGGAAATAATTCATTTTTTATGCGTAGACTAAAAGTCAAGAACTTTTGTGGTGATGTTTTCTAAAACTACAGCTTTGTTAGCATTATGTGAGGTGCTTCAGTCTTCTCACGAGGGATTTATCACAAAATAACAGTATACTTAGTGGAAAAATGATATATTACACAGGAAGAAAAAGCATGTACTTGCAGCAAGTAAACAAATCATTCATTTAATAGAATCTCATTGATTTTTTTTAGTTGTAATTGACTGAAAATGTCATATATGACTAAGAGAAAAATATCCATTTTATTTGACAACTTATATTTTTAGCCCCTACACTATTTACGGAGAAAGCATCTGTTGTTTTTACAATATTACTATATTTGGGGACATTACACCATTCACGTCAATAATATTTTTGGTTTCCTATATTGCTTTACACCTCAGGGAATCCAGAAGTCCTTTACAATTATTTATAATATTTACGTAAACAAAGAAATATTTTACAGTGGATTTTAAAAAGGTGTATTTCAAAAAGATTAGCAGCTAATTTTACCTAAGAACAATTGGCTACCTAAAGCCACTACTAAATTTAAACAACAATTTTAAAGACTACCTAAAATAGCATTTATTTTCTCTTACTTTGCTTGTATATTTTGCTGGAATCACCACAGGTTTTAAGTCTAATAGTTTCCATAAAATGTTTTTGTGCCCTTGGAATTTTGTACGTGGTGGACGGAGAAGGCATCCGCGCTTTGCTGGTGACAACGCTCATCTGGAAGTACTGGATTCCACCCCGAAGCCACAACCTGGTCATGGCGCTGTGTGGGTGCTCCTGTGCTTTGTCGTGACTCATGGCACAAGACGGTGTTTTGTGGACTTAATCAAGTCTCAGGGTAATCAGGTATACGCTATCAGTGGGCTAATATCAATTTGGGAACCCAGATCTTAATATGTGTCATTTTTTTTTTAACTAGGAAATAGCATCCGGTTGGTGGAAACCCCAATGTGCAATGTAGTAGTGTAGATCGCTGAAACAAAAGAAGCCTCAAAAACCCATGGGTAAAATATTTTCCATTTAAGAGACTGAAACAGGTCTAAAAAGAATAATATAAATCCAGATTTCTGCAGAAAAAGATGGAAAGTGTAAGTATCACTCATATTTAGGGCATACTTTTAATATACTGATCTTATATATTCCTGCTCCTTATGTGTCTGGATTTTAACAAATCCCTCATGCCAAGCAAAGTTTTGAACCCGGAAAAGAAGAAAGTCCTAGAAATGCCTTAAAATGAAGGACTGAGGATTTCACAACAAAAGACGTTTTCAAATCTAGTCCTTTTTGTCCTGTTTTATTAGCAGGCTTACACTTCTCCTGGCTCAGTTTTCTAACTTGTGAATCCCAATTCTGTGCTTATAAACACATACTTAACTGAACGGGGAACTCTGTGTTTAACACACTTATGGATTCCCGTATCAGAACTGCATATTGAGTGAGAACACCCCAAGCTAGTTTTTGGTTTGACCTTACAATTTTTTTATACGGTGCACTGCTAGATGCCTAAAAGTAATTTTGCCATGTGTTTCAACAGCTTTCTTTTTAAAAAAACAAAACCAAAAGGAACAAACCAACCAAACCACAAAACCACTCTTAAAACTTTTAAATTTTCAGATAAATTATTCCATCTAATAATCTGGTGTATTGTTATTTTTCTTCAGTGTCGAAATTCTTATCTTAGAATTTATTGAATTTAAATTAGAATTATCTTAAACAAGTTGCAGTTTTATATTGTATCTTCTTAGCTTCCATACCCTATTGTTAGCTTACGTTCTATTTGCTAGATTAGAAGATCTTCCTAAGTAGAGATTTACAGAACACAGGTATCCTCTTAGCTTGAGGACTAACTTGATTTCCAGAGTTCAGCTCAGTCTTGAAGGAGGTTTCTGAAACCTCTTCAGTTTTCTTTTGCTCTTTCTGAAGTGCGGACAGTGGAACTGTACACAGCAGTTTTCTCATCAGTGTTGTAGAGAGATGCCTTCTTACAGAACAGTGATTTGCTTCTGTATCTGGAAAATGCTAGGGTCACAGGGTAATACTGGAAATTCACAGTAATTCTTTACAAAGGTACTCTTTTCTAAAATACCCTCTTTTAACATGACAAGACTTACATGAATTTCCTGTCTTGCTTAAAATTAAATGTGCACTCACGCATTTCCTACAATGTAGAACAGATTTAGCAGCACAATAAAAAGCCCTCCATTATCCTACCTTACCATCTTAGGAAGGGTTTTATGCAGTGAGTGAAAAAATTGTGCTTTCAGGACCATCAAAGAGAAATAGACTAGTAAAAGGTTATGGAAGGAAAAAATGCTAAGTTAGTACCTCAAAAATATGTTTTCTTGGTGTTTTCTTTTTATACCTCTGTTGCTGTCCTTTTTCTACCTCTGTTGCTGTTCTTTTCCTTAGATCCAATTAGATCCAAGAGCCGACGATAGACAGAATGGCACCATGTCCTCAGCATCACTATGGAAATAAAATGAATCAAGAAAATATTTTCTGCAGGCAAAAAAACCCAAAACGGTAAGTGTATTAGTTTTCCACTTAAATCATAAAACAAAATCTATTAGCTTCAGTCAAGTGCTGCAGGAGCCAAAGAGTTTCTCAGGCACAATCCATTTAGTGCTATAGTAGCAGGTGTCGCAGTCTACAGCAAGAACTTCAACAGTATTTAGTATATAAATGCATACATGATTTGATGTTGGAAAATTATGTGTATTCCTGAGTCAGCCATCAGGTAGAATCAGAAGTGGCTGAAGGAAGGGTAGGATTCATAGAAAGAAATGTATACACTGTAGACTATAGCATAGGTTTTTGGTGTTGTAGACCACTGAGATGGTGTCCATGCTGAAATCAGCTCCCGTAGCAGCAGAAAACCTAAAATTCCTCATGTAAGATTGAACTGCATAGTTCAAGCAGTTCAAATGCAGTTGCTAAGTTAGGATTGTATGACGTGACCAACTCTAGGGACGTCCTTCCTGGAGAACAGGGATCTGTACCCAGGCTGTGGAAAGTGCTAGAAACCACAGGCTGCTGTTGTCAGTGCTGTGACCCAAGTCATGGGCCCCGTGACGGGGTCCAGTGGCAGAATGGCTTGGGAGCTCTGCTGGAGGTCAGACATTAACTGCTTTCAGAGTTTCCTCTTCAGTCCCTCTTGGTATGTGTTCTGTGGCTCTTGATGAGATGAAGATCCTGATAGGACAAAGGAAGGCTGACCACCTTCTCTAATGGTCAGAACACAGAAAAGCTTCCTCCTGTGTTCTCTGGTTTTGTTGGGGTTTTTTTTTGTTTGTTTGTTTGGTTGGTTTTTTTTAAATTTCTTGCTTGTTCATTAAATTGCTTTTTCCAGTCCTTTTCCATGACAGTGCAATAAGGTGTTTGTACAAATGTGGAGGACCCCAGCATTCATTAGATTGTATTGTATTACAATAAGGACGTTTAATATTACAAAGTGCATTTCAAAGTATATCTCGTGCAACCTAGTGACATAGAAAATTTGTTTATATAAACAAAATGGAAAATAAAAATGTAGAAGTAACATTTAATTATACCATTCCGAAATTAAAAAAAAAAAAAAGAAACAACAACCAAATTCTGCGATACTTTTGTGAGATAATGTTACTCCTAAACTAACCACAATTTACAATGTTAGAAGTTTCATATATTGTCAAATAGAGTGAATGAAATAGCTGGATATTAAAATATCCTTATCATTTTGACATTTTTCAACCAAGTTGGCATCTGAGAGATCCACACAGTAACTGATCCTGCTGTTATTTCGTATATATGTACCTACTGATAGACATATAGCTAGTTACATTATTCTTACAAAAAGCTTCTCTGGCAGAAATCTGCTCTTGGTCTGTCTTGTTTCCCTTGGTACTGTTCCTTCTTCTTGAAATCTGTAATTCTGCAACCTAAAATATGCACGTTAAGATGAATAAGCTGCAGCGTAGAAGTATTTATGCAGTCAAATGGTATTTTTTTTCTTGTTTAAAATATTAAGTATCTGATCAGCGTGGTTATTGTCTTCTAGTTTATCTGCTTAGTAATTGAAACTACAAGGTCACAGAATCCCTATAATAAGGAATACAACAACAAAAAAAGCAAATCTGCTACAAGAGTTAAGATGCTTTATTTCCTTGGGGGAAAAGTGACTAGCATTTTCCACTAATGTATGAGATATCCATCAAGGGTGCTATTTGCTTTTGTTAATTTGCTTATAGGGGATTGAAAAGAAAGTAGTCAGAATGCTTTGGGCATCAGTCTTCAAATGATCTTTCCCCTTTAACAGTAAGGTAGCTGGAGAGGATTCTCTCCACTAACATTTTCTCACACTCAGAGATTAGTTCAGCTTGAAGAAGCCAGTATATTCACAGTTATGAAAGGACCGTTCCGATAATCTAATGTGACTCCTTAGCATAGTCCAACAATTTCTTCATCACACCAGTAACGAGTGGCTGAGCTATGATGTTATTTCAAGTACTTATCTAGTGTGTGGGATAAGAAAGAGAGAATCTATTGAAGCCTTCCGAATAACCCAAAATATACAGTAGTAAATCCTGTCTTTTTAATGAATACTTAGTCCCAAGTCCAAATAGTTTGGAGCATCCCAAAACCACTCAAAAGTCCTGTAGCATCGAGATAGCTTAACATCGCAGAACTCAGCCCTGAAAGATTTGTTGATGTAAATAATTTTTAGTTGCAATAGTTTGTACGCTGGTAATAAAAATGTCCATAAGATACTGCTCAGACTTTTGGCAAGATGCTTTGTCAGTTTGGTGAGAAACAGGTAGTTTTTGATGGCCTGCCAGAAGGCCATCCAAGATTGCACAAAGTGACTGCAAGACCAAATTTTGGAGGTAGAGTAAAAGAAGGAAAAAAAAAAAAAAAAATCCCTCAACAATCAGAAGTGTCCAAATAAAAGAAGATGATAAAGGTCATAAATCAGACATCACTGTCACCCTTAAGTCAGCAAGTGTCAAAAAAATTTTCCCTTGCCAGAAACGTGCTCTGTGTTTGTCAGTGCCCTCCATGCGTGGGCCCAATACATCTTGGGAAAAGGAGCAACCAGAAGCCTGAGAGACTCCAAGCAGAAGCTGTGAGAAACAAGGCACAACTTTGCCCATGGAACTTAACAAGGATAGTATTTTATAGCTATCCACTTATGACTGGCTGAAACTTTCTGAATAAAAATTGTTTACTTGTTTTAAATAATAACTTGATTTGCTGATATGAATGGAATTCCATTCACTGGCATGATTCAGGACATCCTTAAAATATAACTGCCTGTGAATTTAGGAGCAGCACAGCACTTTCAAAGAGTTACTCTTCCTGTCACTGATAAAAAGAAGAGGGAAAGGTTAAGTATAGGTGGGGTGTTTCTGTCTTCTAGAAAATGGTAAGAAATCCTTGGCTAATTTATCCCAGGGAAACACGGAACGACCTTTGTGGCTCTTCAGGTTTTTGTTGGGATCTAGAGCGATGGATGGCCATAGCTTTCTTTAACTTCTCTTTACTGCGTGTGTGTATGCACTTTTCCAGCTGCTTACAGCTCAGAATTAGCTGAATAAAAATGCCACTGAGAAGAATGAACCATTGGATCTGAAATATAGTACGAGTGATTTAGCAAAATCACGGTGACTTTTTTTGGCCAACTGAGAATGACAAAGTGGTCTATAGGAACAGCATCTTTCCAGTGAAAAGCTTGGAGGCATTATGTTACTGCTGCGAGCCTCATCTCGCTTCTTTAAGTAGCTGTCTTGCAATATACTGCCCATTACTGCTTTTGCAATGTGATGCTTCCAGTCCCGTTCTCCTCTTAATCTTTTCCTTCAGAGTTTTTAATGCATATACGAGGGTGTCAAGTTGGAGGCTGCTGCTTGCTGGCTGTCATCTGAATGAGCTTCACAGATCATTCCTTTTCTTCGCAGCTGAAGATCTGTGAGAAGATTCAAGAGACTACTGACATCCTTTCAATTTACCTTAGTCTCAACAGGATTTTCTCTTCTTGCTTCTTAAGTTCAGCAGAGCACGGAAAGAATGGGAAGCACACTGTGCACTTGAAGCCACAAGACGTGTGGAAGGGAGGAGAGCAAAATTGTAGGAAGCACACTTCAGAGACATCGGTACAACGCAAGAGAGAGATACATCCAAACGTTTAAATTGTATGTAACTGGTGAGCTACTACTGCCCTGTTGTGTCTTTCTCCTCGTAGCAGTTATGTTCTTTTTATCCACAATGCCTTTGAAGGACTGACTGTCCTCCAGCTGACCAGTCTACTATGCTATCTTCATTGAAGTCCTGACTGTAACTGCAACTCAAGTTTTGCGGGAGCACCGTGGAACTGGAAGCAAGCATCTAGTCATTATTTAGGAGGAGGGCAGCTTGGAAGATGATGAGTGGAATCAAATCTTCTGCAAGAATCCATTACGGGAAAAACAGCGGGTTTTTTTCCCCTAGTTACTTATGTTCTATTTCTTATAATCTTGCTTCTTCCCAAACAGAAATTTTACTACTGGAAGTTAAAGTTAATATCCAGAATGCATAATTTTGCCATTTAAAGAAGATTGCTAAAATAACCTTTCTAATGTTATTGAAAGACAAGGACTTATTTTACATCTGCTCTAATCCTATTGACTTCTTTTTATTCATACACATTTTCCTCGTAACGTTGAATTCACTTTAGAAACGTATTTTTCCCAAATGTAAGTGAAGGCAACTTCACTGAAATTGGCCACCAAGGAGCTATGAGTAATTTGCACTAAAATATAATGTATCTCCGAATCAAAGCCCTTGAGATATTCGGAAAGATTATTATCACCTTCAGTGTGTTTGGGCCAGGCCCTTTGTCCGTAACTGAAGGTAAATCTGACTTTTCTTGTAACTTCGTTGCAGTAATGAACAAAATCTTCTCCCTTACTGCACAGGAGCCTCCCATTATAACAGGATGGAGCAGTCAGGCAGGATGTAGTAACATAACTTACTAGTCTTTGAGTTCAGCAATCATTTATTTATTATGCTCTAAGTATTTACAGAAGCTGTGTCTGATTTATATAAATCTCCAAATGTACACTCCTTTACGAGATTTTTCTGGTTGTAAATTCCATATTCCTCTCATTGTGTTTTCATTTTTAATTTACTGCATTCCCCCAAAGGCTTTCCTTTAACTAGTTTGCTTGTTGTAAATTCAGCAGTGATATTCTTTAAATAAACAGAAGCACAGAACATAATTTCCTGGTAACACTGTTTAGAAAATGGATCAGAATAAGGCCCCAAAGCTATTCTGATGATGAATTAATTATAAGATTCCAGGAAAAACACAACATTGACATTTTACAAGTTTTGGCATGCAGCCTTGTATAATGGTGCACACTTTAATAAAGTTGTTTTGATGTTTATAGTATGAATAAAGACTTAACTCTCTAAGAATCAAAAAGTATTTCGGCATAATGTAAACTTAAAAGGTAACCTCCTATACTTATTTCTCCATTTAAATTATGTCAATCTAACTTTATTATATAAACAGAAGAGCAGATCTTAAAATGCTGAGGCCACGTTAAAATATCTTGACTGGCCTTCTCTCTTGTGTATAAACTTATAGCAGCTTTTGCTTTAACAGTAAAAGTTTTCTGGTCTTTTATCATTAGAATGATCAAGGGAAAAAATCATATAGCACTACCTGTTTTTTCTCATGCTATTTCAGTTAACACTTTGTTCCTTTTTTTGCTACACATTTATATATTTTCACGTAGTCTGTCTATAATAGTCACATATTTATGTGTCTTCAGCTGAACAACTCTCCAATATTTAAAACTCTCAAAATTCCTGTAAAGCTGAGGTATATTATCCCTGTTTTGCAGTTCGGGAACTGGGATGAATATACCCAAACCTGGAATACCCCCAGGGATACAATTCTCATGGCAATTAACAGAAATTAGATCTCTAATACACCTTTCAATATTTCACCTAAAGAAATAAAGTTCTTGGCAGGAAGGGCAACAAAAAACGCAGATGAGCACTGCATGTGAAGAAAGCCCTTTAGCACTTTCAGAATTTTTACTAGCTGCTCAAGTTGTTTTGAGAAATCGTCACTACTTAAAAGACGCAGGTCCTCTAACACGTCTGTTAAACGCCTGCCCCTGTACCTCTCCCTGTAGGAAAATCAATTGAACATAACACTAAAAAAGTAAGTTTCTAGTCCTGTTTTCAGAATTCTTTCACTGCGAGCCCGAGCGTTCTGTGCAGGCGGCCACAGGCACTGCCCTCCCTCAGTTCCCTCACAGGCT